>JAVYIG010000228.1:495000-739156 GCA_035222895.1 Strongylocentrotus droebachiensis | reverse complement strand
CGGCTATTTTGGCAAACTTGAGCTGATGAGGACAGGCCTATCGAGTACCTGGCAATTGGTGGTGTAATAATAATTGCTGGGCCCTCAGAAAGAACAGTAATAATGCTGATTAGGCTACCCTTGGGTAAACAAAAATTATTATTATATTAACTTATAGATATCCTTATTGACTAAGCAATCTAGCTCTGTCACTCTATGATGAGAGTCTCGATGTCTGCACCTCTAGATTGGCCTGATGGGATTTCTAGGATATTCTTCTAATACTTTCTGATACTATTCCTGATATTCTAGAGTTAACGTGCCATAAACCTCAATTAATTTAGAGCAAGATCAATTGTAACTTTTAGAAGAAAAGGCGGCCATTTTGACATTCCAAAAACTAAGTTTTTCTTGTATGCGCATTGAGATTTTAAGCATGAATCGATTAGCATATGGAGGTTTGTGAACAAAATCACTAAAGTAATAAATTTCGAAATATTGTTTACTACCGGTAATTTTTTGCATGAATATGTATCACGATAATAAAGATGAAACTCTACGCAGTTCTTGAAGTAACATTGATGTAATTCCGTTTGAAAGGTTGGCTTAATCTGTGTGCAAAGTACAAGAACGATATCATGCAAACCCGTTTTATTGTAGAATGCTTAGCACTAGAGGGGTGTTTCACAAAAATCCTAAGTTGGACTTACACAATTATGGAAAGCCATTAGCATCTGAAAATATTTTGTAAAAGTTATTTTAAAAGGCTTAAATTTGATTCAAATCATTCATATTTTCTATTATCAAGGAGATTTCATGTTCTTGATGTGGAATTTATGAAAAGTCAAAAATACTTCAATTTTTGCTATTGAATATATTTAGATTTAAGGCTACAAATGACTCTCCATAATTTTTATGTCACACTTGAGTTAAGTTCGACTTATGATCTTTGTGAAACACCCCCTGAACTATTTACTTGTTTTTTTCATGAAATGGACTGCCTGTCATTAATCCATTTGGCACCCCTGTCTGATTACAGTGATGCGTACCCAGGGCAGCTTGCGTCTGATTCTCAACACTAAGATCTGGAGTGGAATGACGATAGAGAAAGCCACCAATAAGAACCTACGTATCTCTGCCATGGATGCAGAATCTGACACAATTAAAGTCTTCCTTATTACGGTAAGTTCTTTGTCTACAACATGTGCATCATGTTTTGACTTTCACCAGCTAAGTGGCGAATATGTAAGTTGTTTGAATTAAAGGTAATACAAAGTTTTGGGATGGGGTCATGAATTTGGTTCAAATGAACATATTGGAAGCATACCATATGCGATTTTACAATGTTCAATGATCGTTTTCGCGGTTAAAAATAGAATTTAAAGTGATGTAATTGTAAATAATAAACTCTTTATGTTGTATAGCTCCCTCTCAAGACTGATATTACTTTAGCCTCAAAACAATGTTCCTTGATTACAGTCCACCGATTTGCTATTCTCGCCTGGAAATAACATATCAGAACTGCATATTCTGATATTTTCATGGTCGCAGCTACCATGGAATTGCCTTAGGCACTAGTCAAAATATTTGAAGTTTAGCGGGAGCACAATTTTGTTTTTATCATTCAATTTCCTGAAAGCAGAAGTGTTTTAGGGGCTAAATAGACACCTTGTATTGTGTTATAGTGGTTCATTCACTTGACTCTCAATCCAAGGCTTGAGGGTTGGAATCCCAGCCTGGCACTAATGCCTTTGGCAAGACGTTAATCCACATTTGCCGCTCTCCACTCCGATGTAAATAAGTACCCGATATGCTAAAGTGCTAAATATTTGGCCACCAGCTATGACTTGGGTATTCAAGCGTCACGGTATAACAGACTTATGTGCTCTTTCAAAAGCTTGCATTAATATTAATAATGATAATGATATTCCGCTTTTATATAGCGCCCAATACATCGATACAACGATGTGTCTAAGCGCTTTACAGATATACTATTATCCAGGTCATCGGATTCAGGCATACCCGCACACAATGTGTGCACATTCTCCACTCCCTGGGGAGCGTTCCGGCCACCAGTCGCCATTTTACAAGCGCACACTTGCTCATCCAACCACATTAGCCACATTAGCATTGTTATTAATTATTGATCGAGGAGCGCGATAACTCAGTCGGTAGAGCAGTGGTCTCGTGATCCGGTGACCCGGGTTCGAAACCAAGTCGATGCGCTAGTGCCCTTTAGGCATTAATCCTCATTACCAGGTCCTTCAGAGAGGACCTAAAGCCGTCGGCCGTCTGGTTGCTTACTTACAAGCATTTCTTAGCAGTCAGGTAAAATAACCACAAACCAACTTCTATTAATTATTATTTACTATCAGGGTACCCCTAAGGATATAGAGCAGCTGTTTTGTGCGATTGAGTACCGAGTACAAGCATTGAAGCATGTGGAGGAATCCGAGCGATCGGACGTGGATGAGGGGCAGACAGGAGCACAAGATACCAAAGATGGAGACTATGATGAGGAGGATGAGGACCTGGAAGACGCTGAGGATGACGATGAGGATGATGATGAAGACAGCGAGGTGGCGAAGATCTGTTCTCGGGATAGGAGTAAACCAAGTAAGTCAACAAGGAAGAGTGAGGGGAAATGATAAATGTAGATATTGTAAGGATTATGCACGTATAACATTATCACGGTAGACCCCGTAGAAGGATACTACAGTGCGTTGAAAACGGACAATAACGGATGGGCGGTTCGGTGAGTAAAGGGAAGGGGCGGTTTCAGGGAAGAGTGAGGGGAAATGATAAATGAGAATATTGGGGATATCTATGAAATCTTATTGAAAACCACAGACATTAATAGCATTGATTAGTACAGATGGGGCTAGAAAGGTAAACTTAATCAATGTTGTTCTTATGCAATATTTTTGGTGTTTTGTGAAATACAAAGATTTAAACATTAACCAAATGATTTTTCAAATAGCAGACATCCTATAACAAAAGCCATGGGAGAATTCCCTCTACTTATGCTTTAAAAAGATTTGTATTTGTTTTTAGACCCCTTGATTGTAAAGGTCTGCAATTTTGGACTTGAAAAGTAAATCTGATTTGAACATGTGCAGAGCACCTATAATTGAAGTTAAAATTGTAAGGTGTTCTTTTTGCATACTAGCTTAATAATAAGCAACAAACACCATACAAGCATACTGTATGTTTATCCAAAAACATTCCATTTTCTTCGGCCTGTCCAATCCAATTTGAATTACATTACACGTAGGTTGAAAATGGAAATGGCTGATATTCAATAATCCAATACATATGCTGTAGGGAATGTGAAAGACCAAAGGGGGCAGAGCCGGATGCCTGTTGTCAAGTGCATTTAGCATGCTACCTATTCCACCATCAAGTTTAATGTGTCTATGATTTTCCCACCTAAAGACCGACAAAAGTTCATTAAAGGGTCATTCAGATTTGCAGCAGTATATCACGGCAGTTGTTGTAAAGGTGTGTCCTCTGATAAAACTCTCTGTTATGAGATACAGAAATGTGAAGCGTAATACACTTACAGAGCTGCCAACCAGTATGATTTTTAGAAGTAAATACGACAGTAAGATCCCCCCCCCCCCCCCCCCCCCCCCCCGCCGCCCCCCTACATAAAAAGGCAAATTGCCCATTCTCTCTTGTAAAATATCCTACAAGCATCTCACAAGGCCAATTTGGGGATGTCCATTGGTTCATCGAACACACCAGTCATGACAAAATCATGCATCTTCAACCAATGGTCCATAAAAATACATTTAAATGCCGCTCATTGGTTCATTGAACGATCATTCATGACGAACGCTTCCATGTTCAACAAAATGTTTTGTAAAATTTACTTCAAAATATTGACAAACAAAAAGAAAGTACTTATGGATCAAAAATAGGATTTTTTGGGGGAAAGAATAGGATTTTTGTTCAGTTGCAGTTAGCAGACCTGCACTTATGTGGTCAAAAATATACTACCGGTAACCAACCGTGATTACCTCTTCATATCTGAAAGAGCCTTAAAATGAACAATGGCGATATTTATTTGGGGCTATTTTTATATTGGTAATTATACTGGTAATATTAGTAATTTGTAGGTTCCTTGAGCATGCCCGGGGAGGGATGTGAAGGGAATATAATGAAATTAAAAAAAAAATAATGGCTATTTTAATTTGTTATCTTCCTCTTTATCAGCATCTCCCAAGAGCACCGAAGGCAACAGTGCATCTGCTTCACCATCGTTACATCCAGAGGAATCATGAGCTGTACTGCAGGGGGGTGTTTCACAAAACTTGTCATCAGTAACAAATGACAGTTGTTGTTATAAGCTACTGTAATCCTTGCTTCTGATTGGTTATCATCAGATTTGTCACTGATATTTGTCATTTGTCATTGAAAAAAAAAGGCTTTGTGAAACAGGTCCCAGGTCTAGCTAGTCGGCATTCTCACTTGGATTCTAAACTCGGGGACTTTTCATTTAGGGGGATGATAAAATAACATTCGGAGAGATTATGACGCTGGGCATTATGTTTGTTGTAATGTAAGTATAGCTTGGCTGCTGTTCATCCTTCTGATGACAAGAGAAGATGACCACTCTCAACACCTGGGAGACGTTTCACAAAACTTGTCATCAGTGACAAATGACAGTTTTCATTATAAGCTACTGAAATCCTTGCTTCTGATTGGTTATCAGCAGATTTGACACTGATTTTTGTCATTTGTCATTGAAAAAAAGGCTTTGTGATACGGGTCTCGGTTTCATCACTGGGTCCATCAGGTTTGTCAGTTTGGAGGTGGCTGTAGAGGCTTATTTGAGACACAAGTCTTCTTGGGCAGTCAGGACAAGACCACAGCTTGGCTATGCTTATCATTTCATCATTATAACTTAAATTATTCTAAAAGTTTGATTCTATAACTCATATTTTAGTTCTAATCAGCTGCCAAAGAGGGCTGATCAATCACAATTTCAGGAATTCCTATGCATTTTGTAATAAGTTTCAGTATGCCAGGTGCGATACATGCCACAACAATATCTTTTTGGATAATTAATAGCCTGATCAGAGAGATGGCTCAGTGGTAGAGCGGTAGTCTTGTAACTGGGAGGACTCAGGTTCGAAAACAAGTTGATTGGCTAGTACCCTATGGTAAGGCATCAATCTTCATTACCAAGTCCCTCTGAGAGGACTTAAAGCCATCAGTCCCCTTGTTGCTTACTTACAAGCATACACATATCCGTTAAATAATGTAAACCCCCTATCAATCACACCATAGTGTCATCTGGGAAACAAGAATACAAGTATAAAATCCATTTCTTGATTCAATAGCTCATTCAATTAGAAAAATCATAGGACTAGTTGTGTATGGTTGAAATTAATCCACTGTTTGTGTATCTATGTGTTTCTCCATTATCACTCAACATTCCAGTGCTCCCCGGGGAGTGGAGAATGTGCGTACATTGTGTGCGGGTAAGCCTGAATCCGATGACCGGGGTAATAATATATCTATAAAGCGCTTAGACACATCGTTGTATCAATGTATTATTATTTTTATTCATCCTGGTAAAGATAACATTTTTTGTCAATCAATAATAGTTTACATTAAACAGTGAAACCTGTCTGTAAAGACCACCCGAGGGAGACAAGAAAAGTCTTTATAGGCAGGGGGTCTCTGTAGACAGGTTCCTATAGTACATGTTTCAATGAGAAACCATTTTCAAGGGAAACAAAAAATGTGGTCTTTGTAGACAGGTGGTCACTAAAGCAGGTTTGACTGTACAATGACATACCAGTATTTTCACTTTATCATCATGAAACTTTTGAGGAATCGGGACCCTAGCAAAATTTGCATAACTTTATGGGTATACCAAAGGTGTTTCAATTATTTAATTATAAGGAATTTGAAATCAAATCAAATCCTTTTTTACCTATATTCATTTTGTGAATGAACTATTCCAAGTACTGAGTGAGATATGAAAAATCACATTTTGTTCAGTTTTACATTTAGTACATGTAAAATCTTGTTGTAAAGAGTTAACCACAAGATATGATACTATGCAGAAATGGGTAACAAACGACTGATGTGTAGTTAAGAATCTTGATGTTAGGAGTCTATTTATCTTATTTCATTATAAAATTGCCCTCATAAATTTTGTTTACCAGTATTTGTAAATTTTCTTTATATTTTGAAGAAGATGGGATATCAAAAAGTAAATGGATTTTCTCCTCAGCTTGTTTTGTAATTCTTTTTTCTACCTAATAGATAAAGCAGTACTAGTTTGTATTGTCTATTACTAGTACTGTGGACACTAAATAAATAGATCATATGATAAGCCTGGAGATTACATTGAATCGTTTTGTGCAGAAACACAATATTGAAATATCCTTCCGAAGACAAAGGTTTCTTTTTCTTTTTGATGGTACATCCATTCGAATGAAGCCTAATTGTAATGATGGCCTTTAAGTATCTATACAAAATGGTTATACTCTTAAGTTTAATTGCAGAATTATGGACACATCAAAAAGTGTGCATAATAAACTTGCCCATTCCACAAGGCCTAGTCGCATTAGAAAAGTCTTATTTTATTTTCGGATGTGGTACTTGGAATTTATTTATAAACCAACCATTGAAAACTTCAAATTTACATAACATTAAAAAAATGTTTTTCAGTTTTTGTTTGCTGCAAAATGCCATATTTGTCCATGCAATTTTTATTAACATTATATTTGTTTGATAATGTGGAAGAAATGTATGTATAGAAATTGTTGCCGATTTAAAGTTCAAAGGTCAATTTGTTGAGCCATTGTTGATTTCTCTTTCTGTTGAACAATGAGCAATGTTAAAATGTCAGTCTACTTTTTCTCTTTAATATAATCCTTCTTATAGTTCAAATACAGTGAAACCTGTCTATAAAGACCACCCAAAGGAGACAAGAAAAGTGGTCTGTATAGGCAGGTGGTCTTTATGTACAGGTTCCTTTTGTACATGTTTCAATGAGAAACCATTCTCAAGGGAAACAAAAAATGTGATCTCTGTAGACAGGTGGTCTTTCTATACAGGTGGTCATTAAAGCAGGTTTGACTGTATATTGATTGTTATGTGCCCAGCAGAAGGGTTCCAATGGAATTCAGACCAGTGGATGTATGTTTACTAGAAAGGTGCATGTTAAGTTTAAAGCTAATCTTGAGCTCTGGTATTGTAATCATATTTTGAGAGAAAATTGCTATGATTTAATCTGGATTGTTTATCCTGCAGCAGATTGGTTGTTTGAACCAGTGAAATAAAAACAAACGCACAAACACTTATCGGGCAATATCTTCGATAAAAACCACAACTCCCATTTGCACATAGTGACCTGTGTTGAGCACATGGTGTTGGGCCTACTTACCAGATTTCCTTATATCTTTCTATGCTCACTACTCGTCCAGTATACATTGTCCACCCAAATTGTTCGTCACTTGTCATTTATTTGTAATCTGGAACATTCAGTGTAAGTTTTGTTGGATTCTGCGAGAATTAATTTGCTATCATTACCAGAACTCAAGCTGATCTTCAAACAAAGAGCTTCGACCCTACCTCCTTGGTTTATACCTTTTACTGCAACTGGATAATGCATTTCATATATTTCATCATCTAAGTTTTTATTGTGATAGGTTATATATATGTTTATATTTATTTATCCTTTGACAACAAAAATTGAACTTTGACCTCGGTTGTGTTGACACCTTTCTGCTTGGCACGCAATGATATATCAACCATTCCTGGTAATTTGATGGCATCAAAATTAATTGTGCTGTTTGTTTCGAGTTATGCATTTGTTTTTGTCATAAGTATTATTTATCCTAATACACACCTTTTTTTCCCCTCGATATTACAATCAGCATTAAAGGCTTATATTGATGACTGTAATCATAAAGAAAATGCTAGAAATTAGCATGTTAATTTGAGAATTCAGAAATAATAATGATGATGAGATGACAACAGGCACCAGTCCATCAAGATATTCATCTCTATTGCATCTAAAACACAGAATTTGAACCTGTTTGCTAGATATGCTTACATGGACAATGATAATATTAATCAGGTCATATTTCCCTAGGGTACCCCATCAATATTAATATTGCTCTTCCAGCAGACTCTGTATAGGAAGAGCAGTATCATTGGTCAATTAATTGGGATGTAGATTCTAATGAATTGTTGGCATCTAAATTGCCAATATCCAATTAGAAGAAGATGGTATGTGCTCCACCCACACATACAAACTGTTGATTGGCTAGTACCCTATGATAAAGCATCAATCCTCATGACCAAGTCCCTCTGAGAGGACTTAAAGCCATCAGTCCCCTTGTTACTTACTTACTGTGTATAAATGCTATACTTCCCATGAGAAACTGACTTGTTTATCTGTACAAGAATTCTTGCTATTACGACAGGCAAAGATAAAGGCTTTCTGGTGATCAACAGATGCTATGATTCCTATATGATTGAGTAATTCAAATGACTAATAATGTGAATATCACTGGGGGAGAAAATGTTTCTGAACTTGATATTTATAAGTTATGTTTATAATCTCAAATGGGGTAATTTATTTAAAGGAAAGTATCTTCGAATGCGTAAATCAAATCAATACTTTGCTTTATCTGAATTGAGATGAAAAGAATGTTTAGGGGCTTTACATTTTAGCTCAAGGAATCAGCATATCTGTGTTTTTTCATCTTCAAGGCAGATATGAATTCTTTGGGATGGTCAAGAGTTATTGCTCAAAGTGCGTTTTAAATGTTTGATTCAATGGTAGATGTATTCAGAGTAATATCTTGAAGTTCATTTCACTCAGCTGTCCTGGAGGGTTTAGATGTGGAGTGGATCCAGGGGTGTGTTTCACAAAGATCATAAATTGAATTTATCTCTCAAGTTGGACTTAACAATTATGGAAAGCTGTTAGCATCTTAGAAAATATTTTGTAAAACTTATTTTACAAGGCATAAAATGGTGATTCAAATCTTCATATTTTTTATTATCAAGGAGATTTCATGTTCTTGATGTGGAATTTATGAAAAGTCTAAAATAATTGTATTTTTGCTTTTGAATATGGTTTATTTTAAGGCTACAAATGGCTCTCCATAATGTTTTAGTCCAACTTAGAGTTCAGTTCGACTTAGGATCTTTGTGAAATACCCCCCATGTATTGTATGTTGAGAATGTTTGGTATCTCTCTAATATTCATAGGACCATTAACTATGTGAGCATCGATGAAGTGGAAAGGAGTTGATTATGTTGTTCTGAGGATTTGTTTTTGTAATTACTTTGTTTTTTATTGCACTAAAGCATGTGAAAAAATAAACGTGTTTTGGTATTGTACATATGTAAATACTAATAGTTGTCTTGGCCTTCTGTTTGTAGTCAGTTGTTATGATTATTGGTTGATTGAAAATGTATTTGTTTGGTGAATGATTGTATTGTTTTGATTATTGATGAATGATTGTGCCTGTAATATTTTGATAAATTAGTTTACATGTTTTCGTTAAAGTTGATTTTTGTTTGACATTCAGTAGGCTTATATTTGCACAATTCTTTTGGTAGTCAACCTTTGAATGAAACCCAAAACTCTTATATTATAAACCGCCAGTGGTCATAAGGAAATGTTTAGTCTTGTTCACTGAATACAAGGTGCTATAATACCGCTCTTCAGAGAGCTTTTCTATTAGTGGCAGAGCTTGGGTTCAACCATTGAAGGGGTGTCATGGGGGCACATTTATATGTTTATTTTTTTAATTTTAATATAATTTATTTATTGATTTATTTACTTTTATTTATTTATAATTATTATAATTATTTTTTAAATATTTTTTTTTACATGGTTGGATGTATGCACTGGTCATTGATGACGTCTGGGGTCGGTGATAATTTGTACCATAATTAGCATCCTGATCCTCCTATTCCTCACCCCCCCCCTCTCTCTCTCTCCCTCTCACTCACTCACTCTCATTTCTTCATTACAAAACGATAAGTGATAGAAGAATACTGCATGTCTGTTAAGTACATACCATAGTAATAAACATGAATTTCGATTCCATTCAAAATAGTCTACATGCATGCATGAGGTGTACAAATATTGTGTAGCTCGACCAGCTCGACCCAACTGACCTTCCTCCTTCGAAGGTTGTCTTAGTAATTCACAATAAATACCCTCATGTAAACTTCTCAACTCTCAAGGGGTATATATCAGTTACTTATTAATGCCTTATCTTATGTACATAGTGATTTAATCTTTATAGTTCCAAACTCTGAGACTAGAACATATGTGTAAGCCTTAGATCGGGAAAACACGTAGGCTGTTATATCCACTCATTGTTATCAAAAGGGACTTTCTACCACTGACAGCTCAAAGAAAGAAAAAAAGGTTACCTCAGATTAAAAATGTTTTTTTATGACCTCTAAAAGTGCTAAGTTCAAGACAGGAATTCTAGGATTGAGGCTGCATGATATCTTTAATCTAAAGTGCATTTATGTTGATGGAGTAACACTACGATCTGACACTAAACAGGACCGACTCGTGTGGACAATAATCTGAGCAAGATGAATAGAAACGAAAGGTTTTGAGTTCGCATGTTATTTTGGGACATGTCAAAATGATTGTCGTCTTGTTATTGATTGGGATGCTTGGAGGCTTCGTGTCTGGAAAGCAGAACGGTATGTAAGAATGTTTCTAACAATTCCTATTATTATACAATGATCAGGATTCACCAGCATTTTACACAGCGGAGTATTGATATTCCTAACGCTACACTGCTTTGATTAATACTTCTATTTTGTCCGTAATTTACCAGGATTTTCGTTTGGGAATTCTGTCATTCATTGGTATGTAATTTGAAGTATAAACTTAGAATACCTGTGCATAAAAGGTCTCATTTTGTAATGTAATATACTTAGCAAATACATATTGATAACATACAGTAGATTGTATGTGCATGTCGATGATTAGATGTATATGGGAAGAAATAACTTGCTCTCTTGTTTCAACGATGCACTACTTTCCTATTCTATGTCCGACTTTCCCTAAGCATACATGCAAATGCCCCGTTTCCCGATTTCCTGTTTCTACTCAAACCAATAATTGTTTTCGAGAAATTTATTTCATATTAATCAATATACATCCATTTTCATTGTAAACGAAGACATCAATCATTAAACAACAAAAACTGTTTAAGAAAGACATTTTAAACTATTAGTACTTTGATTCTTCTGATTTGAAGAGCAAAAAATACTTTAGAAATAATAAATACTGTGTATAATTTTCTGCGTTTAGTGTACACATCATGCAGCATGGGCCTTAATTCATTAGGTCTACCTCTAAATGACAGCAATTGGGGAACAAAGTAGTCAAATTATACTATACCAGTGGTGTTCCTGTTTCCAATATCGATAATCACTAGTCAATTTTTTTGTTGTTGATACTCTACTAGTATATCATTGTCCATTCCACACGGAGGTAATATTCAGTTAGGGGAGGGGGGAGGGGATGATGGCACTACTCGGTGGACAAAATGTTAGCGGATAGACTATATGTGAATGGGTCAGTCCCCCCCCCCCTCCCCTCCCCTCTCTCTCTTTCTCTCTATATCTCTCTATCTTTGTCCCTCTCTGTCTCTATCTCTCTCTGTATTTTGTTCTTTCTCTCTCTCTGTCTTTTCCTGTCTTTCTCTCTATCTCTGTCTCACTCTGTCTCTCTCTCTCTCTGCCTGTCTCTGTCCCTGTCTCTGTCTCTCTTTCTTTCTCTCTCTCTTCACTCTCTCTCTCTCTCTCCCTTTCGCCATGTTTTTGTTTCGAGGGAGGAGATTACATGTCGACTGTGCCCCCTTTCGGCATTATCTACGTCACTATCCAAGTCCCCGTCACTATCGGCATTGTCCAAGTCTCCCTCCCCTCCCCCATAAATAAATGTCTGTCTGCATCTTAATTTTCATTGTGCATATCAATTGATATATCGGAGGACGATGGAATGATATACATTATTCAGCTTGGTGAAATACTACAATATTAATAACATCATTATCTTTCGTGTCCTTCCAATCCTTCTATATTATTAATTTTTAGCCGACATTTTTATTCCATTATGGACCATCAATTTCCTGGATTTTATTTATCCCGGCAACAATCGATTTGTCACTTTTAAAGCGAAGTAAAAGACGAGCATGGAAAGAGGCGATGGGGGAGGGGTAGTCTTGACAGAGGATCTTTGTCATACCATCATCCCAGAAGTTGAAAATATGTGGCATCCTATAGTTAACTCTTGCTATTAACCCTTTTTGTTTATCATCTCATTCATAGCGGCATAAGTTATCCTTCTTTTCAATTTAGATTCATCCTATCTCCTTTCTCCTTCACCTCGCCTTTCTTTTCTCCGTACAGTTACCCTTCTTTTTTGCTCTTTCTTTCTTATCCTGTGAATTGAAAATGCAAACCTTTAAATCTATATGGATGATGGTATACATGCATAATCTGTGAAACTCATCACGATTATTATATTTTATTATACCTGTATCTATCCAGGTGTAGAGCTGACATGCAATGGCGACTCGATGATAGTTAGACTCGATACCAGTCGTCTTCTCACTGACACATCATCACCATTCTCTGTTCACCTCATCGATCCTTCGTGTCAAAAAGACAGCCATGGCGCCAACCCGGTTACTATAGCAACAGCTTACAACAAATGTGGGACATATAAACAGGTAATTTAGACGCTCCTAGCCGCCGTCCCCCTCTTTCATGAAACGTTTTGAAGAGTCTGATTTAATATGTTAACCAAACTTTGCTTCAGTTATTGACGCTTCTCTTAATTACAGAAAGACCTTGATGTGAAATTAAAGAAGCTAACAGTGCATGGTCGTAAATAGATTGAGCAATCGAATGAAGAAGAAAGTTAATGAGCCCATAATCACGTAGGATGTGATGAATAGAACGAGTATATCCGGACCGGGTGGAGTAAAATACCGCTTTCATTACTATTTCTCAATTACTATTGAGCAATCGAATGAAGAATAAAGTTAATGAGCAACCACGTACGATGTGATGAATTGAAACCGCTTTCATTACTATTTCGTTTTACCCATATTTTTATCCACACGCTTGTGGGAAAGAGAGAAGTGTACTCGTTAATTAGTATGACATTTGAAGATTAACAAAAAAAGATTAGGCGAACCGGCATTTTGATAACTTAAGATATTTTGTAATAGCATGCAAGGTAAAAACAAAACACACAACAACATCCTGATTTTAACAAGAGGATGTTTATGAGGAAAAACATCAATGAAGATTTGGTTGATTTAATGAAAGTAACATTTCATATTTCTCATCAGGCAGTATCACCATGGAAACGGCATGGATAAGATTCCTCGAAATCTATGATGACATATTGTCATGATTGTAAACAGATATAGCAGATGGATGGTACGTCGGTTCGGATATTGCAATGATCCATTAAATTGTCGCTATTTAAAAGAGACAGTGCAATGATATATTGATGTTTGCTCCAAAACTGACACTTGATATGTTACAAAAGAAATTGATTTGTAAAAGAACTATTTAGCTTAAGCCTTCATTATAATTTCTTGTTCCTAAATGTTCACATGGAATACTACCAAAAGCATATTACTTTGATTAAGATTAATCTTTAATACTCTCAGATACCAACATTCATAAATATAGATTAAAAGTCATCACCACCTATATTGAAATGTGTCATCATGATACTTTTCACAGGAATCGATAATTATTTCTTAACATAGGATTGTTTCCTTTAAATTACGAGATCTATTTGAAGCTATCAAACTGTTATTATGAAGTAAATTTACTTTTCTTCTTCTTTTAGGTTAAAGATGCGAGCATTGTGTATTCAAACCAAGTGAACATCCAATCAGCCAACGGCGAGATTCTCGACATTCTCGTTCAATGCGAGATATCCCGACGAGATTTCACAATCGGTGTCATGTCGTCATCATCAATCAACGATCTCTCAACATCAAACGATACCGTCAATGAAACCCTCGATGAACCTCAAGTTGGATATGGCGCATTTTATATCACCATGGATCGCTACACCAATGCAAACTTTAATGACATATATCCAATTTCAGAAACAAACTTGAGACTCGACCAAGACTTGTTCTTTGAAGTAGAACTAAGAAATGTGGCAGATTTGAGGCTGAATTTAGAATCCTGTTGGGCTACTGTGGAATCGGCATCTGATTCTCAACCCCAATATGAATTTATATCAAATGGGTGAGTGTGTATCAATAAAACAATGATAATCGTCATGTTAATCAACCTCGAATGATAATCCGTGTTTCTGCCGATTTTGTAGGCCTTATTTCTCTAATGTTTTCAAATTACTATATATGTTTTGTTTACTGTGATAGACAAAAGTCACCTTGTGCAGTATGAACTTCTTTAATATAATTTTGTAAAGGCATTACGAACCATTACTAATAAGGTGGAACTTTATAATCATAAACGTTATATAATGAATAGTGAAATTTTTGCTTCTCATGCCAGGATTAATATTTTTTAGAATACTATCACTATTTGGCAACAAAGCAGAATCGTGTTGTAGGTCTGTTTTTCAAAACATTAACTTTCATCCACATAATTAGCAACTATTTGTAATAAAATTTGAAGAATTTATTAGTATGTATAAAAACCGAGCCCCACCCTACCCCGCCCCTTCTCTCTCTCTCTCTCTCTCACTCTCTCCCCGCGTCACCAATAAGCGAGTTCGTAATTAGGATTTGCGCATGTGCAGATAAAGGTCATTCGTACCCAAATTGTAAAACCATTGAGACGAATACTCGTATCGTGCTCATGAAAGTTTTGTAATTATTATTCATTTATGTACCGACAGTAATTTTATCTGATACACAGGTGGAAGTATCAAGTTCTCAAGAGGGCAAACAAAAAATATTCATGAAGCACCTCCATCACTTCGACAGTGATTATTCTAAAATGCACAAGTGGGACGTATCCATAGTTTAAAAGATCTGTGGATATTTGGGGGTCATGCGGTCCGGAGCTATTTACGAACTGGCTTATTCCTCATTGACTATTACTTTTGTTTTCCGCAGATGTAAACTGGACGAGACTGTTTTGTTTTATAATGACCCTACCTCACCCTTCATTCAGCGATATTCATTCCGCTCGTTTGCTTTCAAGGGATACAACCCACAGGTTAGTGTAGTTTACGTGTATAATTTCAAAATCTCAAATTGACCCCCACAAGAAAACCAACAAAACTCCAACACAAAACAAAAACAACATTTGTTAAAAAAATAACAAAACACTAACAAGAATAAACAAAGAAATAATTTGAATGTCGGAGAAAATGATTTATATCTTTATTAACTTTTTGTCTCAAAACTCGATAAAACTCAAACACAAATAGCATTTTAAAACAAACATATTAAAACAAGAACAAACGAAAAAATAATTTGAATGTCGGAGAAAAAGTTTTTCATCTTTATTAACTTTTGGTCTCACAACCCGACAAATCAAGAAATATCAACGTGTATAATTATTTGGGAGATGTGGAATATTGGTAGACTGAATAACTCTATGGATAAAATGAGATGGGTATGAAGCAAGCAGAATGTGTATTCATTTGTTTTCTTTGTCTGCTTTGCACCCATTTGGATACACAACTAAATTGAGAGTACCTGTCAACGAAAAACAACAAATTGCGATAAAAATTGTTTCCTGATATGAATATGAGCACCCCCCTTTTGTCGTTCATTTTCAGTTTTGCTCGATATTACTTTTGATGCGTTTAGATACTTTGATTTCATGATATAGAAACACATCCTAACCTGAAAACATCTGTATTGTGCGTAAATGTCAAATATTTGATAAAGCATTAATCATCACATACTCAGATTTAAGTCTCGCCTCGTTAAGGAATTTCGACAAAGCAAATATACATTTATTAAATACATATTTATTGCTTTTTGATAAAACGTGATACCAGAGCTTTTGTAATTTCCCATTTTCTTTAGAAACAAGTGAGTTTCAAAGACCGAAGTTGAGACACGAGCCTGTAACCAGGGTCCAAATACCAACTATGCCATATTTGCACTGCTATAAAAAGTTATCCGTAATAGACCTAACAATTTTTTCATTGGTATTATATCTCCTTGATCTTATTTCTTATCGTTATAGGTATACATTCACTGTAAAGTCTTCATTTGTGACGTGGAGGGTTCAGAATGTGTCCCATCATGCACTCGGTCTAGACGTCGAAGAAACGCAAGCCAGAATACAATAACGAGAGATGTGAGAAGCTATCGACGTCAGTTTAACCGTCATTAATGAAAATCTTCTCCTGTTTCCCTTTAAGAACGTCAAAGGACACAGATTTTCTTTAAAGTCTATGTTCAAAAGATAATAGAACAATTTTGTAAGCCTCCCCATACCCACTATAATAAATAAGGGTGCAATTCTGCTACAATAACATCACCTTCTTCTTCAATAGCAGCACCCTCTGCCAAATACGCGTAGGTGGATGCAAGTCTGCACCCGAATCGCACCCTTATTTGTTAGTGTGTAGGGCCTTTATTGGTTCGAACACTGGAACAAACCTCTGATTTTACTTCGTTAGTTAGTATCTCTTCAAAAATGTACTTCAACAAAATTGAAATCAAATGCGAGTGTTATAAACCTTACGTATTCCTCTTTAAAAAAAGGGATCGTGTAACAATGTTAAATCTGAGATACACGGCCCTACATGTTGTCGGTGTATGTGATATGGTGTAATATTGAAGCCCTAAAAAAATTGCGCTTCAAAATGATCAAGAAGTGCCTCAAAAAAGTAAAAATCTTTGAGTGACCGGTTTTACCATACTCGTTTTCCCCAATAGACTGTAGTGTCATGAAAACCGTCAGGCGAACGGTTTTCAAAATTTGTAATTCTAATCTTAAATATCTTGATAATCAGACAAGCGATCGGCTTGTAAAAGTCATGGGGTTCCTGACTGACCTAAAGGTTTAAAATTATCATTGCATCATGAGCTAAATCTAGAATTTTGTTTCAGAATCTGAGACAAAGTTACCAGATCCCTTTAATCTTCCTAACCGCAGAGTGTATGAAGATTAGTCTATTTATTTGAAGTAAATATCATCTTTTCTCCTTATTGTTATTCAGTACAAATAACATTTTCTAATTTCTTTCTTCTTTTTCAAACACACAAAATATTGAATCTCAACATCGATCTTGGAACCAAAAAAAAAAAGTATGTACATACACTTTGAAAGCACGGGCGTTGCCAGACTTGTTGAGGGGGGGGGGGGGGGGTGACATATACAAAATCACATAATCTGGTAGTTCCGTGGATGACTGGCGGGGGGGGGGGGGCTGTTATTGTGTAAGAAATTGTAAATATAAGATATCTGATAGAAAGAAAAAAAATATTACTATATTTGTGTTTGTTGCATCATAAATCACACTGATAAGGTTACCAAATAATATACGTTTGCCTAGACGATAGGATGTGGGATATCTTTTAAATTCTTGACAACATTAATTCTTAATAAGAATAATTTAATGTAACACAATAATGATTGATATACCAACAATGAAATGCGAAGGAGATAACTTATTAATGGAGCAATATACCAAATGCAAATGATTATTATTAAGCCTAAAGGTGAACATAAAATGAAACAAATTTATGTGATTACATGGTTTTGGTATACACCATTATTACCTTTAACATGTTTATGCTATATTTTTGTTATAATGCTCAATAAACGTTTTGACAGTGTGTAATGCGTATTTTACCCAGGCCAAGAATCTTTTAGTACTATACCCAGTTCATAGACAATGAACAAAAGTCTGAAATATGAAGATGTGTACAACTATAAGTAAAAGAAATGTTGTGTAATAACTAATATAAATGAGATATAATCATGATAATTGTCAAAACATTACTCAGATGAAAGGAAGTAATGAATGGCTATGCATACACGTTTCAATTCATACATGTATAATTAACTTTAAAGAAATCTACGTAAGGGCAATTTTAATACGTCTTTGCAATGTATAGGTGATTGGTAGCGGCTACTGAAATTATCTAAGATGATTTTTCGAACGTCTTTTCGACCGTGGATAGAGCCTAACGGAAATAGTTATATAGGCCTACTCGTAACATTGGTCTTTCTGTCAATGTTCGACTCTGATATTCTACCGTGGATATAGGCTAATGGTATCAACGAAATAAATAAACTGCCATTAACAGCTAGCACGTGCACGATGTTCGAAAATGTTCCCTTTGTTGTTCTTTCTTCTTTTGTTGGTTACTGTTGTAACTGTGAAATATGATTAAGGGAAACAATCGAGGTGGCTAGAATTATGGAAAGTGGTTTAGACAATGATACTTACAAAGAAAAGAGGAGAGAGAGAGAGAGAGAGAGAGAGTGGGAAAGACATAAAGACGGATAGAGGGAGACAGAGAGATGACGAAAGAAATAATGGGAGAGGGAGGGAGAGAGAGAGAGAGAGAGAGAGAGAGAGAGAGGAATAGAGTCCAATAGACAGACAGACTGATATAGAGAGAGAGACATAGAGATGGAGAGAGAAAGAATGAGAGAGAGAGAGAGAGAGAGAGAGAGATAGCTCCCGGCAACTAATTACACGAGAGTCTGTTGTCCCTATTATTCGGGTGATCCGGTCAGTTGTTGTCCACTGCAGGTTTCCATAGTAACAATAAACGGACAGTACATGAAGGTCTTCGGCCTTGGAAATATTGAGACGCACAGCAATAACTAGCCAATAAATATTAAATGCCTTTCTTAATCCCTCCGCAACGTGCCAGTAATGTGTCATCGTGCTGGCGTTCGCATATTTGGGTCTTTTCTGTTCATTTTCTTTAATAATAATGATCCATGCACCACCGCCTTCATGCTAGAATTGTTCTTTTTTAATCCGCCCGTCGCTCTTTTAGTTTACGTAACAGCATAAAGCAAACACAATACCTGACACAAAGTGTGAAATACGTATGGGCCTTGTACAAAATATCGTGTGGTGTATATATTCATTGCGTCAGTTTGATGTGTATTGACAGTACACAAATCAAAGCATGTGATTATACTGACAGACTAAGAGCACATAGGTGCATGATACCAGAACTGAGGGACGTATCTCATAAATCAATGCTCCTGCCTTCGAATTATTAATGGATTATTTTCTGGTACACGCCTCGTAACAGAATTCAACAACCATATTCAATTACATAATTATAAAGCACGTTTTATGAGAGTTGACAGCGTCCATCGTTTACATAGTAACGCGCTGAGCGAGGGAGGACACCACTCAATATGATATATACGTACTCCAGGAATCCGCTAGCGGCTTGAGTCTCTCAGCACCTTCGCATATACTGATATGAAATGGGTAAGTCTAGATACATTCCTAATCATTTTTTCTCATGATTATTTGAATGTAGATCCAGTAATTTTTTCTGACGAATAACCTGCTATGTATATGTAGATAGGTCAATTTAAGGTAAAAGGGTGTTTTGTGTTGAAATTATTTGATGTGTGTCTCTCATTTCAAACGATATTCCAATTATAACTAATTTCCGAATATTGTATGCTTCAGACATTTATTTATAGAATATTTTTTTGATAAGTATTTCTTCATCGCATGGAGACTGAGTTAACTCAATTAACCATGGAATAATACATGAATATATAAAATCCTAATAAAAATTATAAGAGCGTAGCTAGATGCATACAAAAATAGCGAAGGTTATCCTTTATAACGGAAACATACTCTCCCTTGAATAGCGTTTTATCGCCTGCCAATTTAATTTCATCTAATTGGATGGGTTCAACACTTCAACCCATATCACGGTTATAATTATAGACCTTGAGAAAAAGAGTGTGATAGGCAGCTGATATGTCTTTTTACCAGGGGTATCTGTAGAAACGCGTACAGATATTTAGACTTTAAGAAAAATTGTTACTTGCTATCATTAGCTCACATATTTCATCTGGAAATTATATTTTCACATTCACAAAATGAAGAGTTGGTTCATTTAACATTACGATCTTTTTGCTATAATATTATTTTAGGAGGGGTAGATCCCGGGGTGGGGGAGGGACGCTGGAGGAGGAAGGACCCCTTTCAAAGATATCAAATAATAGTGGCGTTATCGAGGTATTGTGGTTCAATCACTTGAATCTCAATCCAGGGGTTGAGGGTTCGAATCCCAGCCAGACACTAATGTCCTTTGGCAAGACATCAATTAACCTTTCCCTTCTCCATCCAGGTGTAACTGGTTACAATACTGATGCTGCTACCCTGGGTAATTTAGACCTATTTATAGTTATTATCTAAAAAAAATTGTAATTATCCTTACTTGCTAATATCCCTCTAACAATGGGTTCGTGTAGCCTTTCACATAACGCACGAGGGAATAATTCAAATTAACAAATCTAGCTTGTATTTTTGAAGAGGAACATTTTGAACGTTATCATCATAGTTTATTCATTATATCCGCAGAGCTCAGAAACGTTGATATTACAATATCTTTATATCAAGATGAATGTAATATACAGTTCATTCAATTCAATTCATATTTTATTGTCCAATGATTGGAAATGTGTTTCGTTTGCATGTCAATACAAGATTACAGATTATAAACAACAATACGACACAAATGGATACAGAATAGTACATTTGACTTGAACATAGATAACATGAAATGCGATATTTCAAAATGCAGACTAAAATTTAATTCATAATTCAAACTAAGTAATTAAATTCAATTCACAATTCAGATTTAATTCGATTCATGATTCAGATACACTCGTAAAGTATAAACTAAAATGGAATTCATCTCCACATCTCCTCTGTCTTTTATGGCACTATAAACTAACTATATAAAAATTAAATATTATTATTAACTTTTATTATAGCACTATCAGGCAATAGTTATAATGCGTAGTATCCTACTATTGGAATGAAATATATCCAACATTAACTCTAAATTGAACTACGTTGGTGAACGAAAATAAACAAGTAGCAAAAACATTTTTTTTTCTCGTAATGTATTATATTTTGCTGCAGACACTTATACCTGTTATGAATTTTGTCAAGGCTAAGCTTTAGCAAAAACAAACGGATACGTGCTAATAGGAAATCGTGGAAAATATGAAATGCCAGAAGTGACATTTTGGCATTTAAAAAGAAAGTCATTCGATTTGATGCCGAGAATACATTTTGATGTCAGTCTATATTAATCTCATATTTTCTTTGTTTTGTTATCATTCCGTTAATGAAATCTGTAGAAAGAATGATAGGAAATATGTTTTGTCACCTGACGTTCAAAGACAGTGTGATAATTGTACTCAGGTCGTCCCTATTCTCATAAAATTAGAAGAATGATCATTCTTAAAAAAGGCATATTTTAAAATTGCATTTATTCTCAAATGATATCGCTTCTTTTAAATTTACGAGGAAGATGGTGAAGTCTTTTTTCCTATTTTTATTCCTCTCTTTTCCGATTTGTTCTTCCCTCTATTCCAACTTCCCCACTTTGTTTGTCTCCATTACTTTTTTCGTCTTCTGTTTACATATATACATAATTATGTATATATTTTTAGGGGGTGTATGTGTGTATGTACGAGGGACAACCACCCACAATCGCGCCTGACTAAGCGTTTAGAAAGAGGAGGAGAGAGTTTTTACCGATCGAGGCAGTGTGAGTGTTTGGTCTTTACAATGATGTCACCTGCCAGCGCTCATTGATTTCGAAAGGCTTGCACATTATCCATAGACTATTGTCTCCCTCATCAATAGTGATTGTAGAGGAGGGAATCGACTTATCGATCCATTTGTGACGTCACAGTATCCTACTGCTGCTACTTCATGGATTAGATAGGAAGTGGCAATATCAAATATGCAAATAAATATATAGTTTATACACGATTTAGGACTAAAGTATGATGGGAACCGCTGGACACATTCATGTAATAGAAACTTTCAAACAGAAGCCTTGAGAGAGAAAAGGAGAGAGGGAGAGAGTAAGAGAGAGAGAGAGACTGAGAGAGAGAGAGAGAGAGAGAGAGAGAGAGATAGAAAGAGAAAGTAAGAGAGAGAGAGAGAGACTGAGAGAGAGAGAGAGAGAGAGAGAGAGAGAGAGAGAGAGAGAGGAGTGGGGGTGGGGAAAGGTAACATGGTCACATAGTCATACTTAGTTCAGATAACTATCATCATAGCTTTGCTTATAAATCAGACACTCAGAGTCAAGTATGAAAAGGGAGGTGTCGTGGTATAGCGGTTTATTCACTTGACCCTCAATCTTGGGGTTAAGGGTTCGAATCCCAGCCCGGTATACTAACGTCTTTGGCAAGGCGTTAATCCACATTTGCCACTCTCCACCCCGGTGTAAATGAGTACCTGGCAATTCCTGGGGTAGTGCAGGGCCCTCAGGAAGAACAGCATTGATGCTGATGAGGCTTCCCTGGGTAAACAAAATTATCTAATTGTATTCAACAATAAAGTAGTAAATGAATTAAAATTATCATGAGTAAAACCATTGTCATGGTAACTGATAATGATTATGTTGAAGGAAATATGAAAAGACGATACTAGGATATACACAAGTCATATTGCTGATATATGTAGCACCGTGGATCGCAAACTAAATGAATTACCCTAGAGCGAAGTGATTATCCTTGAATTTTAAGGTATTCGGAAAGAAATGAAAATGAGATAAATCACACTGATATCACCGACTTCAATTATCATTTTGATAAGCCTGGATTGATATATGGACCAAACAGATATTTTCATAAAGGTGACGTGTACTTTTACAGTATAGATTTGTCTAAATATAACGTTATACTGAGTTATATATCAATAATTTTCATTAGAATATACATTCTGAGAAGGGGAGGGGGATTGGGGTCGTCCAGATCAACTTTGCAGACGACCTCGCGTCCACCAATCCTTCCAAAGCGCCGACAAGGTGCGAGGCGAGGGAGTGGGTATCTATAGAGTTACTTGATATTTGAAATCTTAATAAAAGTACCACGATGCATATAAACATGTTCTTACTTTTGAAAGAATGTTATTTACCGAATACCCAGGATGGATTTGGGGGCGTTCCTCCGCTCATCCTGATAACGCACAAACTCTTAATTTTATTTTATTCATTTACAAAAAGGGAATAAGAGATAACTTATAACGTTATGATATTCAGCTATCAATAAATTAGTTTACTGTATCTGTCAAATGATAAGAAGCTAGAAGGGGGAGGCGACAGACCACGAGATAGCCATTTCATTTAAAGATAAAGGTGTGTTCTGGTCGTCCGATTGCATTGTGAAAGAAAAGGTGTGGAATGGATCAGAAAAAGTTGATCATGTAGCATGCCAGTATTGGTGTGTACTGCAAAATTCTGGAGTCATCAAAATTATAATAAATGTGGCCCAGTCTTGGTAACAAGCACTGTACACAGAAAGATTATATGGGACTACACAAATGGTGTCGGGGCTACTAACCTTGATTTCCTAATCTTTCTATGCTCATTACTCAGCCAGACGAGCGAGTTTACATCTTCTACCAAAATTGTTTGGCAAATGACATTTATTTGTAATATTGAACATTCAGTGTAATTTTCGTTTGATTCTGTGAGAATTCATTTTTTTTTAAACCAGAACTCACCTTTATCTTTAATGACTGAAAGATGATGTGTATAGTATTACATCATATTTTCACCTGCATGACTGCCATTCTTATGATAATTTTTTCTTCAAATTCAACACAACGGATTTCAAATATTTTGCATCTACCATGTCTAGAAGATAAACAGGGTCGAGGTACAGTTAAGACGCAATGTGTAATATGGTTTTTGTTTGCCACCGCAAACTATGAACCAGATATTATAAGACAACTCTTAGTGTAAACGCACTTTCCCCCTCGTGTTGAAGACTAGTAGTTCATAATTCATAGAATGAAATGTTTCACCTCGATAACGACGACCATGAAACGTTTTGTTCACATGCTGGATACGTGCCATTTAAATGATTTATACTTTTCAACGTACAGAGATCCATTTGCTCAATTTGTGGAATGAATTTCTATTATTGATAACAATAAAGACTCCATATACCGTGTATAATTATGAATGCGTGTTAATTATGGACGAGACCTTGGGCTGTGGTGCATATTCCGGAAGTGTGGGCGGGGGGGGGGGGGATCAATTATTCAACCAACAACAACAACAACAAAAACAAGAATCAATTTTGAATGCAAATCTTCTCTTTTAAACACAAACATACGATTTTCCCTTTCTCCTTCTGTTTTCTCTCTTTCTATTTTTTGTAGTCATTCTCCTGTAGCAATGAGAGTGAATCATTATGTCTCCTGTCTAGTGTTAGCTTCGCTCTTAATAATATGCCACTCGATTTATGTATCTGTCTGTCTGTCCGTATGTCTGTTTGTCTTCCTCTTTCTTTCTCTCTTAATTGATTCCTTCTTTTTGCCTGCGCTCCAATTCTCGCTCTCTTTCTCTGTGCCTCTTTTTTCTATGCAGTCTCCATCCCCTCTTTTCTCTTTCTCTCTCTCTCTCTCTCTCTCCCACCTTCTCTCTCTCCCACTTCTCTCTCCCCCTCTCCCTTTCATCCCTCTTCTCTCTCTCTCTCTCTCCCACCTTCTCTCTCTCACTTCTCTCTCCCCCTCTCCCTTTCATCCCTCTTCTCTCTCTCTCTCTCACCTTCTCTCTCTCACTTCTCTCTCCCCCTCTCCCTTCCATCCCTCTTCTCTCACTCTCTCTCTCTCTCTCTCTCTCCCTCTGTCTCTCTCCCTCTCCCTCGCACATCTTCTTCCCCCTCCCTTCGACCATACCCTCTTTCACCTATGTTCTCATTGCCCTATTTTCGTCTCGACTGTCGAATCCCTAAAGCGTGTCAATTCAAATTATAATGAATTGCTTTTCATCACTGCTTAACAATGCTTTGGGATAGGTCATAGTATCAATAATAAATCCATGCTTTGGAAATGATCTCAGATGGTTCGAATCGTTTAAACATCTCATCGTTTTTATCGCGGCATTCTATCTCCTAAAGTTTGTTGGACTGGCATCCGGAATAATCGCATTAAATACCAAGATATTCTGGTAACAATGTTTCCTCTTGTCTTGAATGAACAGACAATTCACTTCATTAAGGATATTTAGAGAATTTGAATATTTACGAAGAAGAAAAACCTCAATTACATGGATATAATCATGCGTCATGATTCAGCTCGAACGTCTTTATGCTAATCAGCTCTTTAATATTTTGAAGCATACTTTGAGTGTACGCAGTGTAAAGTATCACATCTGAGATTATAATTCATGAGTACTGTCTTGTATCCCTTTGTTGGTTGATTCTCGGTGATAAAAGTGAGTATCATTTAACATCGTTTGGTCGATGATAGTCGACTTATTTTCCGGAAGTAAATAAATTATATTCAAAACAGTTAGCTTCTTCATCAGCGGGCATGTGTAGTGGAATCGGCTCTTATCCCAGTATTATTACAAATTCTAGAAAAACTTGCCTCGTAAGAAACGCAAGTTTTTGTTGGACCTCTAATCGCATTTGCATTTTCGCGCCTTATCGTTTAAAATGATACATTTTGGTCAATAAGATGGTATTTTCTTCGTTATGACGAGTTTTTATTGTCCAAGAACAGTGCATGTACAGCGGAGCCTCTCGTCAGAGAGTCATCAACTGTCTTAACAATACTAATGGCACATAGATTAATGTTGAAATATTATTCACTCTCCCAATACCGTTTGATTTTTCGACATGAGCAGGCATTTAAACCTTACTGACTCCATCATAATGCTTTTCTAATAGATCAAGATGGTTGTTATTAAGAATATTCTGACTGAGACACCTAAGCAATCATTAAACATCGTATATTTTGCCGACAATCCTATATATAATGTGCAAAGTATTTGAAACACCGAAAGCCCATTCTATAATTGATATATCATTTAAAGGATTATTTTCTGTCATTTTCATTTTGTTTCTCGTTTGAATTAGGTGATCCAGAGGAGGAGGGTCGGAGCATTTCCGAATCGCTGGGGACAGCCGAAGACTCAACGAAATTAGCCGAAGGTGAAACGGAAACAACCGAGAAGGATACGATGAGTGCAGGCTGTAGTGAATGTGGAAAACCACCATTCAGTCAGTCCGCAACGCCCGCGATAATTAGGCAGAATGACCAAATTTATACAGCACCCGGAAGTGCGATAAACCGTCGTATTTCGTGTCCCGCGATTTGCGAGATTTCGTGAGACTTTTGCACAGGTCAACAAACTTTATCACAGCTGCTTTGCCTTTCACTGTGCTGCGTAACATGTAGGGGTAAGTGTATCTCCATACTTTTCTACGTATTTTGATATCAAATTTTCCTAATTTTACCGCATCTGAGTGATTGTAAATAGTCATTGAAATGTGTCCAATTTTCCTTCTTTCGTAGGAGGTATTCTGACATTATCTTGCATTTAGCGTGTTCCTGACCGATATAAGAGATGTTTTTCCCCAATTCTTCGATTTTTCACAAAAACAATGTTGGCAGAAGTGAAAAAGTGCAGAGTTCGATTGATGCACGATGTATTTTATTAGCTTTTATGGCCATGAAAGTTACACATTTTTCGATTTTCAACCGGAAGTTGTGTGACGGCTACGCTAAAAACACTAATTTTTGCCGATATGGCGCGAAAAGTGTACGTTTAGCCAACATGGCCGCACTTTCGTATTCATCACCGTGACCGCGTACCGGTCCCATACATAGCCTTTTCTGTACCGATCCGACATAAAACAAAGCCATATTTGATCTGGGGCCCTCGACTTACAATTACATCATGTACTATCCCATTAAATTAGCAAGATTTCTTGATAATATTTATGCTTAATCCATTTTATTTTGACACCAATTTAACAGTCAGCTGTGAGAGTTAAACAGTGACTCTGGCGTCTGGTCAGACTCAGATAATCTGATAATTATAGATCTATTATTAATTTAGGGATTCTCAAACTTTGGTTGTGCCTTTTGTTTTGGTTCTGGTCAACTCAAACTTTACAACCAGCCATAGAAATAAGCAGCATTTCCCTTGTGCGAGTAATGTGAACAAAGGAGAATTATAACAAAAATCCAAAGTTAAACACTTACATTTTAACTTGTGCACATGTGGAAAAATGAAGGGAAAATTTCATGAATTTGACACCTGTAATTTGTTTTCATTACAAAAAATTAATTTGAATGCAAGCGGGTTTTGTCTACCATAAATGGCTAGCTACTTTGATCAGATCTTTTAAATTTCCATACCTGAACTAAGCCATTTTATATTCCTTTTTATCATTTGTCATTTTCCAGGACCGAAGCATACAAGAACAGCTTCTAAATCCTCGTACCATTACGCAATGGAATCAACTATAGTACCAGCCACCATCATCAAAGAGTCAACATCGGCCAAGTCTTTCCATACCAAAGTTTGGAGCTACATGCAGATTGACCACTCAGCGCAGCTGTACACAGGCGGGCTAGAGCGTTGATGTGGCTCTACTTCATCTAAAAATTAGATGATGTCTGCAACCCACTGTATTTTTATGAGCACCTTTTTATTTTGACTTTTGAACTCTGCACCCTCAGTTGTGATGTTTGTTGACAGTTTGCGATGCCACGGAAGTCTGGACATATATACCAATTGGTCCTGTCCAGTACCACCTTAGATGTAGATGTAGATGTTGTTGTTTTTCTGACAGATGTACTCAACCATTGAAACTTGCGGAACATTGACAACAAATCTTCTAAGACACAGACTTCACACATCAGCCTCCATTGCATTCCTGGATCAGCATTTGCTGGACTTCACATAGGAACAAGCAATCTTGAAAGGGGAGTTTGGGAGAAGGACGAGAAGGATTTTGTTCAGCTTATTTTTTCAGTAAAAGGAAAATCCATTTCAAGTGATTACATTTTTGTATCTCTGATACTTCGAAGGTGGGATTCCGGAGCTTTACATGAACAAAGCATTTATTATAATAAAAAACTGATTGAACTGTCACCGTTATACAATTTAAACATGTTTTACTCTGATAATACTTTTATTCTCAGCGACATATTTTATGCAAGTAATGGTCTCAAGTTCTCAACATACATGTCAAAGTCAGTTTATAAATAAAATATGAATATTATAAAATCGAAATGTTATTCCTAGTCCTATTTCGTTTATAATTATTTATCATTAATAGTAGTGTTAATAATATATTTTTTGTTTAACCGGCTATGGTGAAAATGATGACGGTGATTACGATGACGATGGCGATGATCATGATGGCTACATGTATGGTGATAATGCTGACAGTGATTATGATGATGGCGATGATCATGATGGCAATGGTGATAATGCTGACTGTGATGATGGTGATGGCTATGGTGATAATGCTGATGGTGATTATGATGATGGTGATGGCTATGGTGATAATGCTGATGGTGATTATGATGATGGTGATGGCGATGATCATGGTGACGGTGATTATGATGATGGTGATGCTAATAGTGGTGATCATGATGGTGATGATGATGATGATTGTGATGGCGATGATGACTTTGATGATTGTGATAATGATGTTGAAGGTGAAAATTAGAATATTATTAATTTCATTTGCACCCTTTCAACCCACCACACATTAAAATTAAAATCGATGGTCATTACCATATAAACAAAAACAGAAAATAAATGATCATATATATTTTGCGGGTCACTATAAAACAAAATCAAACAGAAAAGCGAATAAGGGAAAGAATTTTGTAATTATTTTATTTCTAAAAATACACATGAACTGGAGTCACATAAATTGACAAAAGAACCATCAAATAAAATATTACCATCAAAGAATGCCTGGGGATTACCAAAATAAATAAATGTTTAAGGCTCTTCTCATTAGTCCATGGTTTACAATTTAAATAAAAACACATTTCATAACTTTTACAACCAACTGCCTGCAATAAAACCATGAAATTTATCAGCAGGGATGGGAACAATCATATTTTCATTTTTTTTCAATCACAATACCAATGCCAATCGCATCCCCCAACCCCCACCCCCCCCCCCCCCCTCCCCCCGAAAGTTTGTATTTTCACAAATAAACATTTGAGAAAGAAAATGTGTCTTCTTTGTTAAAATGATATCAAAGCCTGGCCAAAAATAGCACATAAAGACACTTAAACCCTCCCCACTGTCCCCTATTCATTCTAGAGCTGGTATTCTATAGTGTACTTGATTGTACTTGAGTACGTATCCGCATCCAACTTGTACTCTCTGTAGACTTCTATTATTAAGTAGCGCATGAGTATAATACACAATAATAAGTATGTGGGGCAGTACAAAACCTCTACGTCCGGGGGTTACGCACCCGAGAGTAATACGTGAATATCCCTAATCACCGTCTATCCTCCGTGCGTTTTCATGTACAGCGCACGGACACAGAACATCGATAATCGACGCAAAGCTAGATATAACGTAGTATCCCCCGGTCGGCGGGTGACGTCATACTCTGATGACCCACGCATATCGGCTGTGTCACCGCTGTTGAATATGTTGGAATGAACATGGTGTCGTATTTACCGTGTTCCTGACCGATATAATGAACTAAAACAAAGGAAACAGTGATGGTTTGAAAGTTTGTATATTTATCATCACAATGAACCAAATTACTTGTTGATGCAGTAGCGTTTTCATATTTTTTTTTAATGCTGCATATCGTTAAGTTGCTGTGTTTTTTAGACTGTTTTAAATGCTCTTTTTAAAGCATGTTAACGTTAAAAAAATATCTTGATGTTTTGTAAAGATGGATTATTTGGTCTATCCTCTTTATATTGGTACATCAATGAAAAAAATCTATAGAGAAACATTGATGCAATCATAATTTTCATGTACCAATGTTTTCTGCTTATTGTCCGTTTTTACCGTACATAGCTTGCATACGACTTGTATAAATACGTGCGAATTCGCGGGCGCTGCGGACTGACTGTGACAAACATAAGACGGTGTTTTGTTCGTCAGAGTGCCACGGAAAGAGAAATGAGAAAGTAAGTGACACTAATTTATAGGGATTGGGTATCTTTGTCTCAGATTCTAAACAAAATCCTGGATTTAGTTAATGACGCGATAATTATAAACCCACAAGTCGATCGCCTGTCTGATTATCAAGATACTTATGATTGGAATTCGAAATTTCAAAAACCGTACATATACAGTCTATGGGGGGAAATTAGACTGGTAAAATCATGATCATTTGAAGTGCTTTTTTTTGTAGGGCTTCAATATTACACCATATCACAGACACTGACAACACGTAGGGCCATGCATCTCAGATTTGTAACATTGGGAACATTGTTAAACAATGCCTTTAACATAACATTTTGATCCATTGACTTTCATGAATCATTGATTCATTATTCAACCGACCAACTGGAGCAGATAAAGGAATATCAATTGCATAGTCTCAACATTTAAATTTACCATAATTTCCTTGCGCGCACAGTACATGTTTATACCAGGCCAGTGTTACAATAATATTCCAGCTTCAAATACTGTGTCTGCATACCTGTACATTATAGCTTGGGGAAATATTAGTCATCATCGGACACAATTATAATGGACGTGTAATTGATGATGGGACAGATCTTATATAACGTTAACACTTAGTCGCGGTACTGTTTACTTGCTCATTTGTTGCTAGGTAATCAACAACTCATTATACCGATGGGTGTTGTAGATATTGGCATTTAATAACAATGTGATCGTAGGTGAGACAGAATGTCTGAAATGAATGCAGTTTCGTCTCCTCTATTTGAACATAGACAGACAGACGGATAGAATGACAGGTAGACATGATAAAGGAAGACACACGGGGACAAAGTGGATAGAGAAGAATAATGTGGTCGATAAGAGAGAGAGAGAGAGGGGAAGAGAGAGAGAGAGAGAAAGAGAGAGAGAGGGGGAGAGAAAGGGGGAGAGAGCGAGGGGGAGGAGAATGGGAGAAAGGGAGGGAAAAGGGTACATGTATATAGAGGAAGAGAGGAAGAGAGAGAGAGAGGGGGAAGGAGAGAGAGAGAGAGAGGGAGAGAGGGTCGAGGGATAGATATAAATAGAGAGAGAGAGAGACCGAAAAATACACAGTGAAAAAGAGGGTAAGAGAAAGAAAGAAAGGTATATAGTAAGGAAGAGAGGAAAAAAGGGCGAGAGAAATCGAGGGAGAGAGTGTGAGAGATGAGAGAGAGAGAGAATGAGGGAGAGAGTGTGAGAGATGAGAGAGACAGAGAATGAGGGAGAGTAGGGTGGGATTGGGTTGGAATGGAGAAGGAGGATGACAAAAAAAGAAAATTTGTGATATCTACGGATGGCTGTTTCATGTGCATGTGGAAAGAGTACAACTCATAACACTATGAATAATGCAAAGGGTGTTGGAGCAATAATGATCAAAATGTTGCAATAATGGTCATTATCAACTTAATGATATACTGTAACATTAGTGTAATGATTAGGAGTTAAGTATTTTGTTGTCAAGGCAACAACTCTTACATGATGTTAATGATTTTGCATGAATTTAATCCCACGTAATGTGTCATTTGATTTATAACACAGCACAATGCTCATTACACCATCACATGAATGGTACTAGGACAATTACTCCCTAGACAATCATCCCCCATCCGATTACCAGCGGGAAAATTACTCCCCAAGGAAAAATTAACTCCAGGAAAATTACCCCCCCCCCCCCAAGGACAAACCACCCCAAGGACAATCACCACCCCCCCCCCCTCGTGGACAATTACTACTCCCCTACCAACAAAAAAACTGCTTTTATTAAAATCAACCAACTTATTATCAGGAGGGACTTCCCCTTTAGTGGGTTATTCTCCTAGGGGTTAATTTACAGGGATGGGGGTAAGTGTCCTCGGGGGCTAAATGTACTAGTAACTTTCTGGGGGTGATTGTCCAGGGGTAATTTTCACTGATACGGAATTAAATAGCTTGGTGGTGGTGCTTATTTTACCTGACTGCTAAGAAAGCATAAATGCTTGTAAGTAAGCAACCAGACGGTCGACGGCTTTAGATCCTCTCCGAGGGACCTGGTAATGAGGATTAATGCCTTACCAAAGGGCACTAGCGCATCGCCTTGGTTTCGAACTCGGGTCATCGGATTACTAGACCACTGCTCTACCGACTGAGCTATCGTAAGCACAATTGTAATTTTATGGAATGATCAGGATTACGATCAATTATTTGGTATTCTGTACATCCCAAAAGGACGAATTCCAAAAAGCCATTACCTTTTTAACGAAAATGATGTCCATTGTGACCAGTGGTATGAGTTCTGAAATCATTTACAGCAGCCACGGGCATATCCATGTTCGCCATGCTCACGGGGAGAAGTGGTATATACATGTACATAGATGTGTGTATTGAAGGGCAATACAACCTTTTGGGGGTATAAGTTCGTTTGTATTAAATCAGAACAATCAGAGAAACAGAAAGTTTGAAAAAAAATCGGACCAAAAGAAAGTAATGAAATATGTTTTTAGATATGACATCACTGTTGCAATTTGGTTTGTAGAGTGTGACGTAGGCGCGGATATATCTAATCTTGAATTTCTGCCTGTTTTTGTTTTCTTCTTATTTATAAGCGCCTTTTCTTTCGTGGCACGACTCAAAAAATATTGTTGGTAACATAATTAATGAGGTTCTCTCATAAAAATTATCTCTAAAAAAAAAGACCCTCTTGAGTCATTCATTTTTTTAAAAAGTTATTTTGTAGTCATTTTTGCGTTGGAACAAATGGGAAAATCGTCTGCCACTACATCTCAGAGACATTTCGATTCGGCCAATTCTAACTACAGTGATTACAACTTTCACGAATTCATAATTTTCTCACTTTCCCCCGATTTCATTCATTCTTTCATCAGTCTACTTGTCTGATTTGTTTGTTTTTCACTTGAGTAATTTGCTATCGAGGTTGAATTCCGAAGCAAACTTATATTTGCTAATTGTATTGCAATAATTTAGGAATTTATATCGATTTGTATGGAGGGCACCTGCCCCCTGTGCCCCTCCACTTGACCCAGTGGGCAGATCCAACAAATTTAGTGATCCCCGCTTGTTTCCTTGTTCACTTCAAGCCAGTATCTATTGTTATTACAAGAAGCATTGTAAAAAAAAAAAAAAAAGCACTTATAAAAAGCAACAGTTTCCCGTTTATGCCCTTTTCGGCATTTAAGACCCCCAAAATGCGCTGAAAATGAATTTTCTTACCTATAACCCCTCCCTCCACATAATCATGAATCCGCCTCTGATGAATATAAAGTGGTTCTATTCAATTTTCCAACCACAAAAACACGCATTATTCATGTGCATACTGGAGGGAGATGGCAAATTATTTTTTTACAAATTTCCGTCTCAATTGCAAATCAGAAAGATTAAATTAGTTTTATGCCGTTTTCTTTCGAAGGTACATAATTCCTGAGGCTCGTATTTCCAAAAATTAAATAGGGTTCGTAATTTCGAAGGTTATTATTCCTTAAATGGTAAAGAACCCTGTACCGTTTTTCATAATTACGAACTTTTTTGTAATAACAACCCGTATTTCATTGTGAGAATAAAGAAATCCCTGTTATAGATATTTGTGTTTCGAAATTTTACCTTCGGTTTTAAACGTTTAAAAAGTAAAACCTTCGGAACAACGAGTGCCTCATATTCAATAGAACATGACAAGTTTTTTCCTTTTTTATTTACTCATTATTCAGGAAAGATCACCAAACCTGATGCTTGTTAAGCTTGCAGAACAGAGTGATGATGGTAAAGAGAGTGATGCCAAACCTACCGGCGAACAGAATGCTGATGAACTAGTAGATGCAGCGGTAAGAATCATCTACCAAGTATTTTCACCTTGAAACAGCACCGAAATATAAAACTAATCATCATTCACAGCATTTATTCTTTTAAAACTAAATCATGTTTAAAAAAAAAATTAAGCATTTTCCATCATAATTCGTATTCACTTTTTTTATTCTCTTTGTTTTCCACTTACATCATAGAGTATGACTGTATGACGTAATATGACCCCACTTGTTATACTTTTCATATTATACTATCTCTTTTTCTACATTTATTGTAATATGAATCTACCATTACTTTGATTTACTTCTGGTATACGCTTTAAATACCCGTTAATATGCTATCTGGTGTATACATATGAAACCCATTGCATGTATATGAGCAGGATATTAATGTACATCAATGATGTTTAATTTAAACATATACAATACGTCATTCCTACTATGGTTATAGGGAATCTGTCGCCTTTCTGATTCTTGATTTTTCGATGTTTTCTCTCCACGACCTTGTTTTCACACCATGCTATAACCTTCATTATCAAACATCATTATTTTGTTTGTTTTATTCATGAAGCTCGATCAGGATATATTCGAGTGTTGTCATGGAGGGCTCACGAACAACACAAACCTTCATAAACTATTAGAAGGCGGGGCCGATGTCAATCAGAATGATTCCAACGACCAACCACTGCTGATGTACGCGGTAGCTAACGGTGACGTCACAACCATCAATCTCCTATTGGAGAAGGGTGCTGACGTCAATCAACGCGGTAAAGCACAGGCCACGCCCCTAATGATTGCTGCCGATATGGGTGCTAAGGAAAAGGTACGTCTATAGACATATAAGGGGAGGAGGGGGGGGGGAAGAAAGGATAACGGAGAGCGAAATGAGTTAGAGTTTAATGGGGATGAATGAAGAGTGACAGAGAGAGGTAGGAAAGAGGGAGAGAGAGAGAGAGAGAGAGATAGAGAGAGAGAGAGGGGGGAAGAGAGAGGGGGGGGGGGGGGAGAGAGGGGGGGGGGGGGGGAGGGGGTGGGGGGGGGGGGCAGTTAGGAAATCTTAACAACAGTCCCAAGTATTATAAAAAGACATTTATCTCAAACACTTTTATTCTGTCATAAAGAACTAACAGTTAAAAAAAAAAAAAACCAAAACAATAACATTCATACCATGCACCATATATTTTCATATTATAATTAGAGATAAGTTAACACAAGTCTTTACTTGTTTGAAACATAAAATACGATGGATTTGTTTTATACCAAAGCTTATTATGTGCCTCTTATTTTCAAACAAAATAAAATATGAGTGTTAGCAAACATTCATGGTCATCGAATATTTTCCGGAGCTAACAGTTTGTATGATACATTCTACATAATATACAAACTACAAACTACGACTTTGACAATGTTTGGCTTAGCTTCTACTTTTCCAGCAACTGTCCCGGTCAACAAGTATTATATTCCAATGTGTATCTAATGAATTTATCATCTTATGGAATAAAAATCGAACTCGCCTGTTCATAATTGTATTTGAAGAGCACATACTATCAAGTTTCAATCAATTAAGTTTTCCCTTGTCTTTAAGTTTACACGATTAAATGCATTCATGTTTGTTCTCGTGCAGATGTCGTTGCTGAGTACATATTTTCTGTCAAAGAGATGTTTTTTGTAATATATACATATATTATGTGTCAAAAATGTCGTTCTTTCCTCTATCCCTTTCCGTCTTTCCCTCCCTCATTTTTCCCGCATCTCCCTGTCTTTCTGACGCTGGTGATCACGTGACAGGTTTCGTTCTTACTAAGTAAAGATGCAGACACAATGCTCACAGATGATGAAGGAAAGACAGCGCTCCATCGAACAGAGAGAAATAGAGTAAGTACACATCAACATTCCCATTAATATCATTATAATGTTTTCCTTTGTCTTTGTCAAACTGTTTTTGGATCGATTTTCGAGCTTATGATCTGAAATAAATTCCAATGAGCACGTACTACAATATTTCCTTCTGTTAAATCAGGAGAAACCTTTTTCAGTTTTTTTCACATTTCTGTAAAGGGCTTAAAGGTCGTAGAAACACTTATAGGGACTTTCTAAATATGAATACTTTTATTTCCATTGTAGTTCAACCCCAGCTCCCTCCCTCTTTCTCTTTCTCTACCCCTCTCTCTCTCTCTCTCTCTCCCCCAGTCTTTCCGTCTTGTGCTCAACGCTACATGCTATAGAAATTATGATGAAATGGCATCTAGTTACTTTCTCTCTCCATACCCCACGCCTCTCTCTCTTTACTCTCCCCCTCTCTCTCTCTCTCTATTTCTCTCTCTTTCCCCCTCTCTCTCTCTCTATTTCTCTCCCTCTTTCTCTCCACCCCTCTCTCTCTCTATCTCTCTCTCTCTCCATCTCTCTCTCTCTCTCTCTCTCGCGCGCGCTCGCTCTCCCACTGTGGCATATGTTTATTATCTATCATTTCCATGTCCTTTTTCACTAGAATACAAAGTGTGCTGATTTAATGATTGAGAAGAATCCTGATCTCCTACAAGCTCGAGACAACTGTCAACAAACTATTTTACATCAAGCGGCTGGAGAGGTAAGTCTAGGCGATACACCTCATTATATATTATTATCAAATATAATATTAAAGTCCGTTGGTATTCAATATAAATCGATAAGCGCTATGAAAACTATTAAGAATAGCAATTTCATAATATCGGACTATTAATATGTTGGTACCAGCTTCTTCTGTAAGCCGTTCGAGGTTGGTTAAGTGGAAAATGGAATTCTTATGCAAATCACCATCTATTATCTCGGAGAGCATATAACAAGCCTTGGAATATAATCACAAAAGAATCATTTCAAAGCATACTACTGTAAATGATACATGGTTGCTTTCAAGTAAAGTAATGAAGTTTTATTAATTCACAGACTTTACAATTATGTAAGGATGTATTGTTGGACGTGAACTGACCCGTGTATATAATAGCGGTCCCTACTCTATTGATGATTTCAGGCACGGTACCTTCCGCAGGATTTAGATAATGACTATGGGTTAATTAAAAATACCCTTATCTCATTTTGAGTGCATATTGTCATCCCTCATATAGAATCGGATTTTGCATGGTAATTTCCTTTATTGATGAGTAAAAAAACAAGCTTCTACTGTAAGTTCCTGTTAATTCATAGGACCTCTGTTAATTAATGGCCTGTTACTTCTTTGTTTATAACCAATATCCCTAGTATTGAATTTGATTTGATATACAGGTTAGTGCTTTTATTAATAATTATATTAAACAATATTATATTCAAAGATCTTATTAATTTCTATGACCTATCAATAATGCCCTGTTCCATCGTTATTTACAATCATCATCCCTCGCATTGCATCTGCTTTGTAGGCTACTTTCCTTTATTACTGAGTCAAAACCAAGATTCAATTTTAAGATCCTGTTAATTCATCTGACCTGATAATAAATGACCTGCTGCTGTTTTGTTTACTACTGTCATCCCTCATATTGAATCGGATTTTGCAAGCTAATCTACTATATTACTGAGGATTTTTTTAAAATATTTTCAGATTCTGTTAATTTATCGGACCTGATAATCAATGATCTGTTGCTTTTCTGTTTACTACCGCCATCCCCCTTATTGAAACTGATTGTACAAGTAAATCATTCTGGCCTTTCTATTTAAAGATCCTGTTTATTGTTAGGACCTATCAATTACTGACCGGTTCTTTCTCTTTTAACCACTCGCCAGGGTAATAAGGATCTGGTGGATTTTTTGTTGGAGAAGAACGCTGATCCATGTGCTATGGATAACCTGAACCGATCAGCTCTTCACTGGGCGGTCATACAAGGCATGGTAGGTTACCATGGTTACAACATCTGCATGAAAAAGAGTCTCTTTCTCTCTCTCTCTCTCTCTCTCTCTCTCACTCTCTATAGGGCGCCAACCGGTGTCACATATGAATACATTTATCCAGTACTGTAGTTATTGTGGGTGATTAATAGGTTGTGTAAGGCCGGATCCATTATAACATCAATGAATTATAAAGATTAATGACAAAATGGGGGCAATCTATGCTGTGCAGGAAACAAAGGTTTTTAACTATTTTGAGAATTATTTGCGTACAATCTCTATGAAATAATTTAAAAGGAGGTTGATTTGATTCTTCTGATACCCTTCTCATTTGGCAATTTACGCCCCCCTCTCTTTCTCTCTTTCTCTCTCTCTCCCTTTCTTTCTCTCACTCCCCTGCCCCTCTCCATCCCTTCTTCTCCCCCTCTCTCCCTCTCTTGCTCTCTTTCTCCCTCTTCCCTATCTCCCTCATTCCCCCTTTCTCACTTCCCCCCTTCTCTCTCTCTCTCTCTCTCTCTCTCCCTCTCTTACTCTCTTGCTCTCTTTCTCCCTCTTCCCTATCTGCCTCATTCCCCCTTTCTCTCTTTCTCTTTCTCTCTCTCTCTCTCTCTCTCTCACACACACACACACACACTCTCTCTCTCTCTCTCTCTCTTTCTCTCCCTCTCTTTCTCTCCCTCTTCCCTATCTCCCTCCCTATCCCTTTCTCTGACCCCTTCTCTATCTCTCTCTCTCTCTCTCCGTCTTTCTTATGTTTACCCATTGCAGTAGTGCTTTCCTTGTCACTCCACCGTGCACTTTTCCAAGACTCCATCTTCATCATTTCGTGTAGCCACAGTACTGTTTCACATTGTTTGTTGAATCAAATTTGGAAAAAGAATATTTTAACTTTGTTCTGTATCAGTCTTCGGACTGCTTTTACTGTGGTTGGATAAGCATGTGCGCATCCGTAAAAAGGCGACTAGCGGGAATGCTCCCCAGGGAGTGGAGAATGTACACTGTAATGAAGAGAATAGTTGTTGAATCCAATGACCGGGGTAATAATATGTAATACTGTAAGCGCTTTGGTCAGTTAATCTTTAATAAGGTACGCGCTTTAATAGAAGAAAATTATATTATAGATATGCCTATATTGACTGCTATGAGAGGCATCGCTGTTTATATAGGCTCAAGGGGACGTTACATCCTGCCGATGACCAATCGGCGCGCCGCGGCGTCCCCGAGAGCCAGTATAGAAACAGCTATGCTTCGAATATTAAAGCAGTCCATATATCTTTTATATACCGAATTCACAGACAAAATCTACACAAAATTCTTACCTTATCCTTTTCTTGAGTAAATCTTCGCTGGAAAGTCGCCTGAATGTTACGATCATTCGGGAATTGCACACACACTTCAGAATACTAAAGAGAGGTTTATAACATTTATTTAATTATTTAATTGAATTATTGACTTTACCACAGGAATCTGTAGCGACTAGTCTACTTGAGCGAGATTGTTCCAAGGTGATCGACGAACCGGATCGGTTCGGAGTAAGACCGATACATTATGGAATACAAAGCAATCGGTCGGATATCGCCGGAATGCTCATTGAGAAGGTAATAAAGAGATCGAATGTACAGAGGAGTATACCCAGCTAATAACGGACAATTAATACCATAATACGCCTTATGTTATACCTCGAACTCGTTTGCCGCTCTAAACAAAGATCAATACCATAATATTAGTACCTTGGATTGACGAAAATTGGCCTGAATATGACAAATGAGGGGGTGGTGTTGGGTTGTCTTTGGATACGGCTATTTGAATATAACTTAAAAACACATTGGAAGATTGAAATTGAAATGTTGGATAACATTCCTTTTTGTGTGCAATTTAGTTCATTCATAGATTACGGTGTTCTTATTCTTCCTCATTAATTTTTTCGCATGCGAAAAATAGATATACAAGCATAAAACTACAATAATAGTGCTATATTTAAACCGTTTAGAGGCAATTTGCAATTTGCGGTATACAAAATAATATCTTATTATTATTATATTTACCCCAATTTATATTATTATTATTATATTTACACCAATTGATAGCAGATTATTATATTTATGACAATATATTCTGAAATGTTCTCTACTGTTGATTTGTTTCTGACTAATAGATCTTAATCTACTCTTTGTTTCCATTTTCGTTACCATAATCAGGGTTGTGAGTTAGAGGCAGGTGAATCAAGGGGTCTAACTGCTCTCATCTATGCCGCAGCCTGCGGGAAGAAGGACATGCTGGAAATCATGATCCCACGGTGTAAGAATGTCGACGTCGCGGATAAAAAGGTAAGAATAGATTCATTTCAATGATAGCATTAGTCGAGTTAATGTACTATAACGTCTTATTACCATACTACCACTGGTGAATCCAAGGGGAGGGGTGCAATCAGGAGCATTTAACCCCTTCCCCACAATGTGCAAACACTTCATACAGTCGTGTGTCCCCTTAGTCCCATAGGAAAGTGAAAAGTATGCCGCAGACCTGCCGCAGACCTGCCGCAGATCTGCCGCAGACTTTTAGTCTGCGGCAAAGAGTATGCTGAAGTATGCGGCAGAAAGAAATTTTGCTGCAGACTTGCCGCATACCAGTATGCCACAGGAACAGTCTGCGGCAGATCTGCGGCAGGATGAAATTTTGCTGCAGACTTGCCGCATACCAGTATGCCACAGGAACAGTCTGCGGCAGATCTGCGGCCTGATGAAATTTTGCTGCAGACTTGCCGCATACCAGTATGCCACAGGAACAGTCTGCGGCAGATCTGCGGCAGGATGAAACTTTGCTCCAGACTTGCCGCATACAGTATGCCACAGGAACAGTCTGCGGCAGATCTGCGGCAGGATGAAACTTTGCTCCAGACTTGCCGCATACTAGTATGCCACAGGAACAGTCTGCGGCAGATCTGCGGTAGGATGAAACTTTGCTCCAGACTTGCCGCATAGTATGCCACAGGAACGGTCTGCGGCAGGGCGAAACTTTGCTCCAGACTTGCCGCATACTAGTACGCCACAGAAACAGTCTGCGGCAAGTCTGCCACAGAAAAGTGGGAAATTATACAGTCTGAAGCAAGGCTATAGGCGGCCATTTTGTAGGACATGCGCAGTACCATATGAGGTTGCAGGCTGAGCCCATGATCTTGTAAATTCCTGTGTTAATTATCACTGTTCATTGTCTTTTTAGCTTCTGTCAAACCAAACAATTTGCTTCAAGTTCAACTGGTACCATAAGAGGAATTTATTACATAAGAGGAGACTGAGGAATTAACGGACTGTTTCAAACTTTTTTGTTGTGCCATATGTGATCTTATCTTTAGCCCCACTAACTCACTTTTTTGTTGTAACTACCCAAGACGAAAATCCAATTGAAACTAATTGAACACCAATTGAATTTTCAATTGGTTTCAATTGGTCTCAATAGGTTTTAACAAGTTTCAATGGGACTTTAATAGGACTTCAGATGGTTTCAATTGGTCCAGATTGTCCCTATTGGACCAATTGGCCCATGGCATTGGCCCCATTGGCCTATGCCCCATTAGACTTTAATGGGACCCCAATTGGCCTGAAGTTGGACTTCAATTGGTCCAATTGAAACCAATTGAAAACCTTTTAAAGTCTAATGGGGCAGATTGGTCCAATTGAAATCCCATTAAAGTCTAATAGGGCCAATTGAAACCAATCATCTCATGCAGATTCATTATTACCTTATACGTGTGACAGAAAAATACATTTATCATGATTTGTTAAGCAAATTAAGACAATGCACATCATTTTTGTGATTTCTATTTTCCTTTTGCCATTATTAACCAATAGATTATTTTGTCTGATCATGTTACAATTACATTCACGTTTTAGCAATAGATTGATAGATTGATATTGATTATATGATTACTAACCAAGAAACAATATACATATTTAGTATATATATATGTGTACGAGCCTGTGTCACTTTAAATGTTACTCTTGAATACACTTCAAATGATCTATGTGATGGAGTTAATACAATTGAGAATAGAATATACCTAATTGGTAATATCAATATATATTGGTATTACCTAATTGGTAATATCGATAATGCCAATATCGATTATGAAGTATCAATCAGTTTATCACTGGTTCTATCTACATGCATACTTTATTGCCACGTACTGGATATGAAAGAGTATGCGGCAGGTCTGCAGCAGGTCTATATGAGATATGAATATTCATGATGAAGAGTCTGCGGCAGGTCTGCAGCAAGTCTGCGGCAGACCTGCCGCAGACTCTTCATCATACTGAAAGAGTATGCGGTAAGTCTGCGGCAAGTCTGCGGCAGACCTGCCGCAGACTCTTCATCATACTGAAAGAGTATGCGGCAAGTCTGCGGCAAGTCTGCGACAGACCTGCCGCAGACTCTTCATCATACTGAAAGAGTATGCGGCAAGTCTGCGGCAGGTCTGCGGCAGACCTAATTTGCATGTGAAAAAGATGACTGTCTGCGGCAGGTCTGCGGCAGATCTGCGGCAAGTCTGCCGCAGGAGTATGCGGCAGGCTCATTTCTTTCCTATGGGGTCCCCCCACTGATCTAAAACATTGTGCCCATGCACCTGCAAATTTTTAACTTTTGGTTGTTTTAATGTCCTTGCTAGAGACTTTGAGAATTAATTTTGGATTGAAAAAGGGGATTAATTATCTATTGATATGATATCAAATAATATATGGTATAATTTAAAGCTAATGATTATAATTTCTCATGGCTATCTTTTTATGTGTATTTTAAAATGATCAGAACTTTCAGACACTTTTGCAAATACTTGTATATCATTCAAAAGAAGGAAACAACTGACATTAGAAAAACAGCTGATTTATAAATACAATATAACTGTATTTTTTCCTTCTTTACAGGGTTGGACAGCCCTCCATCATGCAGCTAAACGAGGGGACGAGGATGTCTGTATCCTCCTACTTGATCATAAAGCCAAGGCTGACGTGAAGAGTTTAGAGGATGAACAAACACCGCTGATCATCGCGGTCAATAATAAACATCTAGGCGTAGTTAAACTCTTGATCGAACGAAGCCCATCGAGCAAAGATGTGAAAGATGCAAAAGGAAGGTAAGGATTGATAGCGTGCAGAGTTTGATTGAAAATAAAGTCATGAAGTGAATGAAAACTCGATCAAAATCGTGTGAAGTTTTTCTGATTGTAATTAAGATATTTCAATAAATAGAGCAAAATATTCTTATAATGATGACGAGTATGATAATGGGTAAGATGGCGATGATGCTTATTGGTGTTGATAATGATGATTATGAAGTCGAACACGATGGTGCCTATGATAATGATGATGGTGGTAATGATAAGAGTGTTGATAATAGTGAAGATGGTTGTTGTAAATATGTAAGTATACATAAGTTAATATAAACTGAATCTGAGGTTAGTCCCCCAAAATTGTGTGCGGCAAAAGTTTTGTTTTTTGCTAATAAACTCTCATAAACTAATCACCGTGAGGTTTATTCAAAAATTCTATTTCGAGCTCATAAAAGTATAATTTCTTCATTTTCCACTTCCAGATCTGGTCTTCATCACGCTGCTGAGCATGGTGATTTAAACATTCTAAGTGCTTTACTCGAAACACAGACTGACTCTCAGAAGAAAGAAGAAGCAGAAGAAGGGTACGAATTACTAACACCTTATAAAGACGTATTCCCCTTTTATTATATGACAGTTTTCAAAGTGAAGATGTAAATAGATAAAGGTTTTCCCTCCCATGCACAGGTGACGCCAAATACCTAATAATAATACGACAGTTATCATTGGCGTATTATGCAAGCGGTCTGCTCCTGCTGGTAGGGGGCAATATCTAGGCAGCCTTGCATACCATAGACCCACTGCCAGTTATACTGATCTGTCAGTTCTATACCAACAGGGGCGTAGTACGCCAACTCCAGTAGTGTAGCTACAGGTGGCAAGGGGTACGCCCCCTTCCCAAACGGGTGATGAACAAAGAAAAAAAAATAAAGAAAAGTGGGTGAGGATGGGCAAAATGGGAAAGGACAAGAAAGGAAGAGACGTGAGCCACTTTCTGCAGCTTCCCCTTAATTAAAAGCATTGTTGGAAAATTTGCATTTAATTTTCCAATTGAGACTGGTGCCCCACCCCCTTACATCGCCCCAGTGGCCCCCAATGGGTGGACTTACGCTACGCCTCTTGTCGACTCCATCCTATGCTGGATAAGCCTTTGGTCATTGATACATTCTAATGATGACCATACATTTCTAAAGTAGTTCCTTTTCAATATTGAATAGTATTATATATATTGTATTGACTATAAATTTACATGTTAGTGATTTGGTAATAAATTCAAACTCAACCCAAATTTTCTTCTAGTCAAACGAGCTGAGTAATAATTGTTTCCTGTCGGAAAGGACTCGAAGCGTAGATGACAATATCCCATTGCCTAAAAGAAATGTATATTCAACGTACTAATAAACAAATTTACATGAAATTCAAGTTTTTATTAAAAAGTTTGGTTACTTTTATGAATTTTAGATGTTAGATTGTATGTCCACTTTCCAGTTCTGACAGTACTAAATCATAATCATTGTTATCCTCTTTTCTGTTTAGGGATGCAGAATTACAAGATTTCATCAACTCAAAGGATAGCTCTGGTTATAGCGTCCTCTATCTAGCTGCAAAGAACAGTCACAGAGACTGCTGTCAACATCTCTTAGAGAAAGGAGCGAAAATCGAGGAATCTTTTCGAGATCTTCTCTTTGAATTGGGTTTAATCGAGCCTCGGGACGAGGAAGAGGAAAGTGGAGATGAAGATAAAAGCAGTACTTCATCCCGCCAGCGATATGGAGTGGATGAAACGGATGAAAGCGAGAAAATCGAAGATTTAGATCTAGGTGAGAGATTATTAAGAGTACCCTTAATAATCCTCGTTACAAACCATTAGATAATGGTAACACGGTGTTTGCATCACCTTAACAATACTCGTTCCAAACCATTAGATAATGGTAACACGATGTTTGCAACACTTCCATGCCTACTTCAAACTACTTACACTGTTTTGAGCTAAAATACAATGCCTCAAGAATTCCAGATATATCTCCTATGATGTCATCATGACGTCGTGTTGTGATGTATAGAAAAGAAATGTAGAATTCGAAAGGTCAATTTCATTCATGAACAGACAAGGTGTAATTAGTGCACCTCACTAATTAAGCGTCAAACTTTATACTTATCAACTCAAATAAATACTCTTTCCTTTTCATTTTAATCTCGGTGCCTGTTATTAGAATTATTAGTGACCATAATCAACGCTCTTTAGAAGAAACATACAGGAGACTCGGTATTCAATTTTCGATGCTTATATTGTTGGTAGTAGTGGTGGTGGTGGTGGTGGGGGGGGGGTGCTATTGCCTCTTTTCCCCTTCTTCTGCAACTGAGTCCGCAGGTTACATTTTATGCTAGTAAAGTAATGGGTAAACTAAGAACAACAATAAAAGCTGAATGACGAAAAAGAAGCAGAAAGTTCGAATTCCTTGTCACTGCGTGAAGAAATATTTCAAATAAGGGGCAGGGTAGGAAAGAAAGAAGAAAGAAAATGCGCTAACAACAAATTTTCAGTTGAAGAATACCGTCATGTAGTACAAATTGTTCAGGTAATGCGAAATATTAATTTTAGGGTGTGTCGGAAATTCATCAGGTCGTACTGATAATTTTCTGTCAAGATTTTCAATTTCGGCCCATTTAAATTAATACACATTACATCTTCCAGAAGATTTTTTAAACATTATTATTGTGTCTCATCTAGCTACTTCTCTGGTGTATTTCTCTTTCTCACAGGACCCGTTATTGTCTATTTCTGTCTTGTTGAATGGAGTTCTTTTGCCAAGCGTCTTCTTCCTAATCAATTTTAATCGTATAAAGCCATTAGCTTCCCACGAGTTACAAGACTTTCTTTCTTCCAGCGCGTTTTAAATACTTCCGTCCATTGATCGTCACGATACATGAGCGTTTAAAGCAATGACGTCACGTAACATCTATTGTGACCTAACATATGACATATACCAGCCCTGAGGGTTGACTGCCATATATCTCTAGGTGGTGATAGTTAAACAGTTGCGGGAATGCGGAAAAGGGAAAAGTCGAAATATTTTTATCCGCGGATGGAAAACGGGAAAAACATTTGAAAAGAACAAACTTAGAAATATGAATTAATGTTTTGCTGAAGGGGTTGCCACAACTAAGCAGTTCCATTGAAATGCAATATTCACAGCTATTTCTTAAGAAAAGGGCCGATATCTTAGTGATGATGAACTTATTATTGCACTTCACAAAAAACCTAAAGTACCTGTATGTAGATAGTATTTTTTTTTTTAGACATTTGATTTAATCATTTATAACGATAGATTGATTAAAGTAAACTTATCATACGTTTTTTAAGTTTTCAAGATACGTTTCTCTATTCGTTCGATCTAACGCGGGATGCAAATATCGAGATAAGGAACAATATACCTGTGTCACAATGTAGGGCAAGCGCCATGAGCGCCTAGAAGAGGCGAAAGAAAACATCATCATCATCATCACTATTATCATCATCGTTATCATCATCATCATCATCATCCTCATCGTTATCATCATTATCATCATCATTATCATCATCGTTATTATCATCATCATCATCATCATCATCATCATTATCATCATCATCATCATAGTCATCATCATCATCATTATCATCATCATCATCATCATAGTCATCATCATCATCATCATCATCATTATCATCACAATATGGTTCTAATGGGATATGGGGACTTATTAATTTTATACAAAATATAAGTAACAGAACAGAGAGAGCTGATTCAGAAATAGAGATGGAACCCAACATGATTATGCAATGTTTGTATATACACACATTTCACAGTTCTATATTGTGATTGTCATCTTACAGGAAACCTGACCGATACAGATGCTGTGGCACTCAACTCACGATACATATACGAAGGGAAAGGCCCGGCTCCGAAGTCGACTTCGCCACGGAGACCAATGAACGTGATACCAAGACGATCAACCGACATCGATGACCAGGAAACATTCGACGTTCATTGGAAGAACATACTGGAAAAGAAACGCAGATCTGAACAAGGCGTTAAGGCTAGGTAAGCCACGTGACGGAATGGAATCAAACTTGGATAATTTAGTGTATTAATAAAATTGTAACCTGAAATATTTTCCCTACAAATATCCAAATATTGGGTTCATGTATAGTGCTCTTGTCTGTCAGACTTGACACTACTGGCGCTCCACAATTATTAACCCCGGCCTTAGCTTGGCTGCCATTTTGGCGCTCTACGGCGTTTCAAGGGATTAATTCCTGCCAGGTACCCATTTACCTATCCTGGGTCGAGGGCGGCAAATGTCAATTAATGTCTTGCTAAAGGACATTAGTCCCGCGGTGGGACTCGAACCACGAACCATGTGATCCACAGTCTGGTGACGTATCCACTAGACCACGCCACCTCCATATCGTAGCGAAAACAACAAGAGCACAGCTCTGTCTGGAGATATGAACCTTTTCAATGTTATTTTCACTTTTTCAAGACTGGCAAATTAAATCAAGAAGATTCTAAAGTGTTTGTTTGTTGTGGGTTCCAGAAGTCATAACAATGGGTAGAAAGTAGGCCTCTTCCTTCATCACACACTCATTTCCTTTCGCTCTCACTGCCAGGGTTTGGGATGATGACGTATCAGGCAATATGTATTATTTTACTACATTATGAACATTTAGAGGAAGGGGTGAGAGAGAGAGAGAGATATGAACAGACTGACGAAGACACAGATAAAAGCGAGAGAGAGAGAGAGAGAGAGAGAGAGAGAAGGAAAGCGAGAGAGCAGGAGGAGGAGGAGGAGAGAGATTGACAGATAATGAGAGAGAGAGAGGGGGGTATGGGGAGAGAGAGAGAGAGAGAAAGAGGGAGAAGGTAGGGGAGAGAGAGAGAGAGAGAGAGAGAGAGAGAGAGAAGGAGAGATAGCAAAGACAGACAGACAGAGACGTTAACAGAGAAAGGTGATATATCCTCATGAGAAAACAAACGATTTGTCTGCCAAGTTTTATGTTTGGGGCCCAAAAAGATTGAGTGAAGGAGACGATGATGATTGGTTGTGATGTGTGCATGTATGCTGTTAGTCACGAGGGAACAGTACTAGTAGACTGAAAGAGGATTAAAACGAAAAAATACTACAACAGCACTAAAGATAAAGGTGAGATCTGGTTTTTAAAAAAAGAATTCTCACAGAATCAATCGAAACTTACACTGAATGTTCAAGTAGTTGCCCCGACATCATTTGAGTAGTCCCATATACATCTTATCGTGTACAGTGCTTGTTACTTTACCAAGACTGGGCCAAATTTATTATGACTTTGATGACTCCAGAACTTTGCAGTACACACCAATACTTACGGATCGCCAACTCGTAGTCAATCGCAAGCATCCGTAAATAACTCGCTGGTATCCGTTAATAACTCGTCACAACTCGCAACAACTCGTAGACACTCTTGAGGATCCGTGAAAGGAGAGGCAGATTTTTTGACATGTCAAAAATCTTCTTACGATTGTCCACGGATTGATTTGTCCGTAAATAGCTCGTAAATAGCTCGTAACAATCCGTAACCCCCCGTAAACCGCTCGCAACAACACGTCACTATCCGTAAACTGCTCGCAAAAATCCGTAAATGACCCGTAACAGATTTTTGTAACGATTCGTTATGGTTAGTTTACGATTTGTTTACGGATTATTTACGGATTATTGCGAGCAGTTTAAGGATGGTTACGTGTGCTTACGTATTGTTTACGATTTTATTCGGGTCATTTTACGATGGCTTTACGTATTGATACGGGTTATTACGAGCATTTTAAGTGTAGTTACGAATACTTTACGAATAGATACGTATAATTTACGTATGCTTACGAACTGTTTACGATTTTGGGAAAGGTATAACAGCTGCAAATTCGAACACTTCATTTTCAGTTATTATTTTTTGGCTAAAAATCGTAAGGACTCGTAATAACTTGTAGCTTACTCGTAACTATTCGTAACAACACGTTAACAGGTCGTAACTAACACGTTAGTTGCTCGTAGTTATCCGTGACAACTCGTAACGAATCGTGGACTGTTGCCGTAAATACATCGTAATAACTCGTAATGATCCGTAATAAACCGCAAAAAGCTCGTAATAACTCTTAAACCGGTCGTAAAAGTGGTAAAAACGTAAGGATCCGTGAAAGATCCGTGAAATTGTGCGATCCGTAAGGACTCGTAAGAAAAATCCGTGTATGTGAAGGGGGTATTAGCTGTAAGATAAAAGTTGATGAGGGGCAAATAAAACCTTCCATGGCACTTTACATGTAAGAGAAAAACGATTGCAAACAAATGGAATAGTTTAATAAGAAAGTATAGGAGTAGATGATTTGGAAAATGTCAAAATTGGTATTCAAAATCAAAACAAATATAAATCAAAACAACTAATTAATTCAATTTTCAAAAACAAAAAACGAGTAAGGATCGTAAGAAGATTAATCTTAATCCTGTTTTTCTTTCTCTTATTTCTCAGATATAGTGCATGTAGGTTGATACGGGTACACACTACGAATGATAACGGGTGATAGGGGGGGAGTAGATATGATTATATTATGAAATACTTTCTTCGTTCTGATCCTACCGTCTTAAGCTCTCAGGGATAATGTCTCAATAGATCGAGATACCGCGTGGCTAGACGGCAGATGTGTCTAGTTTGCACACTTCTACGTGGTTTTCATGTCATCTATAGAGTATCATCCAGTGCCTAAGGCTCTTTGATTAGTTTCAGTCATACGTGCGTCTTCCCATCTACTCAACTCTGTACCAGTTTCTATATAGTCTAGTAAATAGATGTACGAGCATATTATTATCTTCTTCTTTTTTTGTTGGGTGGGGGGGGGGGGGGGGGGGGGGAGCTGACACCGTTTGCCCGAATATTGACAGGTTCAACTCTTCATTTTCTAAATTTTTCGCATGCGAGCCCGACCGGATGCGAGCGAATCGAGCGCGCAATCATTTTGACAATTTTGTTGTGGTTGCCCAAATGTCGAACTTTGAACGCCCCCGCCTCATGTTCCTATGCTCATGAATCTTACGAGTGAACTACCTTGGGCTTGTAAATTTAGACCAATTAAATTGATGAATTTAGAAAAAAGGGGGAGGGGCGTACTACTTTAAAATTTAAAAAAGTCCGTAATACTGACCAAGCCATGTTTGTTTAAAATGGGAGGGGTAGCATTAGTTTTCCTGCGTTAATTCGCCAATACTTAAAGGGACAGGATATAAGCCCCGAAAATCTTTTCCTCTAATTGATAAGCAATTCATCTATATACTACTTTCAATTCACGAGCATGTCAAAATGTGAATGATATATCAACATTAGATATTGACAAAGATTATTGTTAAACGAGGATGCTATGAATTTTAAATGTATGACTTCCTTTAACTTTGCAAGAAAAAGTACAATAATTTATCGAGACAATGTTGATTATTTATGTCTATTTTAAATTTCTCTCTGAAATTTGTTTTTTTACTTCTTTGTTTCCTTCCTAGAAAAAGTCAAGGGAACTTGAAATCGCCGTATCTTCAGCCTCTGGTCAGCTCAGAGGTGCTTCGTAAATACGAGAGAATGAGGCGTTCACATCAAGCTCTAGGGCGATCAGGGGGTTCCCCGGGCAAATCGGATGGGAAGACAGGGGATTCCCCGATCAAATCGGATGGGAAGACAGGGGACAGATCAAACAAAACTCATTCCGGTGGAAGTGAGGAAAGATCGAAAAGTCTCGACACACCAATGAACTTGAGAAATAGAAGCAGTCACTCACAGGGTAAAAAGTATTCCTATTCTGTGGTGACCAAATAGCGAGACAGACTGATAGGAAGACTATTTTGATGTTTTATTTTGAATGGACAATGCCATATGTGGACAAAATCACTATTGCAAGAAATGGTGTTGTAGAGTATGTTTCATTTCAGATTCATCAGGCCTGTCTGCACTAGTTTGGCCAAGAGGGATTAGACCTCCCTGCGTGGTCACTGACAGGTGGTTATCTCGTCAAATCAGCTCTCAATTAACATAAGAAAAAGGGAATTGTGGGGACTTCTGTGTACTGTTTAGGCATTGTTTGCTATATATAGAGGGCGCAAGTAGCTACTTAGTAGTGCAGCCCCGCTTTAATTAATACCTTTACTTTATAGTTCAACAGATAATTATGGACGCAAACTCCAAACAGAGAGCAAATGGGGATGTTCTCTCTTTATAACAAAAAAAGTAATGGTACATTTATCGTATTCTAATGCTAGATGGATGACTTTGTAATACGGGATACATAACAGCAAAAGATTAACAATAATGCCTCTTCACATCGCTATCTGTGTCGAGTTACAGAATAGACACTGTATAGTAGACGCTCTTGAACTCATTAGTTGATTATCTCATCGAAGGAAATGCTGTTAAGATGAATCAATTACAAGCATTTCAAATTTATTTTCATTTTTAGATAAAAAGTGTGAAAATGATTCAACATTCAATGATAGGATTACAATTTTCCTAATCATATTAGTGCGAAGCACATAATCATTTAAACATTTTGGACATTGCAATGTCCTTGGGGGAAATGGATGCAAGGATTACTCTGAAAACATTCTACATTCAACAAAAATAGTGACAAAGTTTCTAGATCATATGCCAACTACCATCTAGTCAATGACTGGATTACAATTTTCCTAATTATATAAATGCCAAACACATAATTGCTTGGAAGGTTTGGACATTGCAATGTCCTCGGGGGAAAATGGTACTATAGGAACGTTTTATCCAAGCCAATCTTATTTTGCCTTAATTCTTATTAGATTGTTGTATTGCATGAAAGCATATCTTGGAGTCAAATATTGCATTACATTTTTTCTTCTGAATTGTATTATAACTGACGATATTGAGGGAAATGTATATGTCCACTATCATTTGCAAACAATCATTCTATGTTAAACTGGAACCGGTGTTTTGATTCGGGAATAGTGCAACATAATTATATATAAGTAGTATTTCACATCAAAATAAACAGTGTTTCAAATAGATCATAATTCTACAAAGATTTTTCACAATATAGCATAATGGCCCAGGAAAATAGATTTGCCCAAGCAGGGCGTTAATCTTTTGTCTATACGGATCATTATCAATGTCCTTTTCTGTATAATAGCAATATACCATTCGACCATTAGCATTCTATATGAGCCCATACAGATGGACTATTATAACGCTGATTCAATCATTATTCTAATGATTAACTGTGCGCAAAGTGTCAAGCTCTTTGCACAAACTACTGTTTATTTGTAATACCAAAATTTGTGTTTCTCTAACAAGTAAGTCTAACCAATATGAAATAATGCATATTTGTGAATTTGATTGAGATTTTAAACCCTTCGTGTGTGTCTTTAAAATGAAAGAATAAGTATGCAGCCGTGGTCTTCAAACGAAAATTTAGTTACGATAGAATATATTTTGTAAATGTTTTGAAAGCTATGCAAATTGATACTATATTACATTCAGCCGCAAGAGAACAAAAGTTAGCTAATATTCGTAAACGTTTGTGATAAAATGTGTAATGCTAATTTGCTTGAGTCGTGTAGGTGCTAACAGTTCAACGTTTTTGACCATTATATCTTAATATCTAGGGGATCGAATATTTGTATATTATATGAAGATTTAGGCACTCTGGCTGTCAATATAATTATATCGCTATCCTTTCACCCTTGTCAGCTTTGTAGTCAGATGTTAATATCATTTCTTTGTGTTTTAATCGAAAACGCAGAAATAACGCGTCTTACATAATTATAACATCACACGGAAACTAGCTGGAGATAGGACTTTTACTATAACTGCATTTAAATATTGGAATAGGCTACCTTTAACACTCAGACAATCACCATCTGTCTCTTCATTAAAAAAGGGACTTAAAACATTTCTTTTTTGTAATCCGGATTTTAGGGATCATGTAAGTTTTCATTTTTTTCTTTGTAAGATTCTTCTTGTTGTAAGCGCTTTGGGCCACTCTGGGAAAAGCGCAGTATACAAATAATAATGATAATAATAATAACAATAATAAGCTAAGTCTCACCAAAAGTCAGAGTAGAGGGTAAATCCCCTTTGACTCGGAAAAGGAGAGGAATGAGGAGGGGGGGGGGGGGGGTGGACATACACTATACTACGTGGATGCACAGTTTATCCCCTATCCTTTTTTGTTGGGGGGGGGGGGTGCATTGGCTCTCTATGTTGGATAAAGTTTTAGACTAGCTTATTATCCAGTAAACGACTTTATAGTGTACAGTATTTATTTGTCGATTTACACTTTGAGTGAATTTTTGTCGATTTCACTAATGCGTTTTGTGTGCCGAAATGATAACGTCTAAAACGATAGTGCTATTTTTCTAACAATATGTAAATATGTGTTTTATATTAACTAGAAATGTGCAGTTTAAGACTAACTTTGCTTACTGTGATTTACTAGGTAATTTCCTTTTTAGATACCATATAACAACTCACGTTTGGCATAATGGTGCTACATTATTAAAGCAAAAGTTAAACAGTTTTTATTCTTATAAATACATCAGACCACTACCAAAGAAGTCTTTATGGAATATTCATTGCTTTAATTGGTAAGAGTGTTCCATTATTCAGATCAAATAGTAATTTAGGAGAAGAAAGAACATTGACTGATAATAATGAAGGATGATTTTAACGTATTGATTTAAGAAGTCTATTTTCTAGCCTGATTTGATCTTTGCATCAGTTGCTGCAGGTTATAGAGTTTTACAATTATTAGGACTAATACATTTAAACTTAAGAGTGACAAGTTTATTTACCTTCTTTCCTTGATTGTTAAAATTGTGTGCCATATCTAAATCTGTATGTTCGCCATTTAAACTAAAATAGTTTGACTATAACAATTAGATGATACTTCTGCATATTTATGGTCATATAATCTGAAGGTTATATTTTTGTACTCTGAATATATTTTTAAAAAGAGATACAGGTAAAGGGGAAATTAAAATGCAATACCCATAAACGTAGCACCGGAAACTGGTATAAGTATGGTAATAAAAGCGAACAAGTTATGTGTACCATAAATTGATTATAATTATGTTATACTTTATTGTCCTGTATTTGTTTTGTACTGAACACCAAGGCGAATGATGTGTTAGGTCACTAAAGAGGTCACTGGCCTGACTGACTTTAATAAGTATGTTCAATTCCTTAGTTTGGTTGCTACGATGAGCTGTCTTTCATTCGAGATGTTTGCTGAATCTAACAACTCAATCTTGCTCACCACACGTCTGTATTAAAATGAACAAACAATGTAAATAAAATATTTCCTTTGTTTCGTGTTTTTTTTTTCAATGACTATATTCATTATACAAGTATGCTTGTAAAAAGTGTACAAAAAGCTGTTTATTATGACAAAAAGTGCATGATTATCAACTGCTGCTTTCGTTATGAAATGAGATCGTCATTATGATGATCGGTATCATCCGACGAGTTGTACATGTATAATCAGAATTACTTCAGCACTTACCTGTAAATTCCTTGTAATTATGAAAATCTACACCCATATCCAGTAATCAAAATAATTACAAACAATAAATAAAAGAGCACCATAGGCTTTGTGAGAATCTTTACACGTTCTAGAAAAAATATGTACAATTTTACAAGACTTCTTGCTAGAATTAATTTAGTATAACAATCGTATTTAAAAAAATACATATTACAATTATATTTGTAAAACTGTTCAATATTGTTTAAAACCGTTTTCTGTCAGTGCCTGTGATGATTTACAGTTTTTGTTCACTTGCCTTCAAATGTTTAGGCTAGACGATTCTGAACACGGGGGAGGGGCCGGTCCTAATTTCATTACTGGTCAGCATAAATTTATTATAAAAACTCTTCGGACTTGTAAATTTGTCGGCATGAGTTAAGGAATCTATATATATATATATATATTTCCAAAAATGGGAAAAGTGTAGACGGCAAATTTTTCAATTTGCCGTGAAAGCTTTTAAAATTCGAACAATTATTTAGGGATGAATCAACTTCCTCCCTCCATTGATGTTCCTAAGAGTTTTCATAGTTAACGATCAATACATTTTTTTTTTTAAATCTCAATCATTGTTTCTCGATAGTGGTTATTGTACATTGTTCATAATTTTAACAAACGAATTCGTTTTCACTGGGTGCCTGCCGTAGCAAAAAGCAGATTTGACAAAAGACTTAACTCCGTTTCGTTGACAATCAGCCATGCATGAAGACTCTCGTCTACGGCTGATTGTCAACGAAACGGACTCAAGTCTTTTGTTAATTTCGTTTATTGATACGGCAGGCAGCCAGTGAAAACGAATTCGTTTAATAAAATTATGGAAATGCAAGCACTACTTTAAACAAACAGAACTTTGTCATTCCTCGCTTATTTTTCCTGATTGAGGTGTCATATGAAAGGGCAGAAACTCAACTTTCTAGAAATGTTAATTTTTCTTCGAAATTCAGATACCGCCCGCCAGATGTCTTTTTGGTTTCCTTCCTTCAAATTGCTTTTAATCACTCATGCGTGAAATATGCATCATCTAAGTAGCATCAACGGAAAGAGGAGACTCTAAGCTTTCTAAATATGTATCATTCATTAATTATGGTTGTGATTAAGTTATGATAAAACATCGATACTTCTCGGTTTCGTTTTTTCTGGGACGCACTGTATAGCGCTCATGTCTGTCAAACTGGACACTCCTAGCTCTCATTTAGTATTACCATCATTTTGGAATGGCTACCACTTCGGCAATCTAGCATGAATTAAGTACCCATTTCCCTCACCTTGGACAGGGATTCGAACCAGTAACCTTGTGGTTAACAACCCGGAGACTTCAGGCCACAAGACCTCTCACCACTGTAGCCGCTGCTTCCACCTGTACAAATAGGGACTTTTAGATTTGCACAACGGAGAACGTGAATTGCCCTTTTAAGGCAATATGGCGTCCTTTTAAGGCACTGGCAGTGACGTCACATTGCCTTAAACGGGCAGTCCACGTTCTCCGTCGTGCAAATCTAAAAGTCCCTACTATCCTTTCTCGCACTTGGAATTTAAGTGATTTTTCATCTCTTCCTCTCGCATCATTTATTCCTTCCTATAAACAAAACTCATCACACAGAGAAATCACTTTAGACAGACCTGTCGCTTTATTTCAAGACACTAAGCATCACATGTACTAGCAGCTACACCTTACTGCTTGTGATACTGATAGAGCAGGGACCCGTTTCACAAAGCCTTTTTTCAATGACAAATGACAAAAATCAGTGACAAACCTGCTGATAACCAATCAGAAGCAAGGATTTTAGTAGCTTATAACAAAAACTGTCATTTGTCACTGATGACAAGTTTTGTGAAACGCCCCCCCCCCCCCTGGTGTGGTACCGATGCAAGAGGATGTAATCATTGGAGATCTGGTATCGTCAAGAAAACTCAGATGACTGAAATAAGAACAGGAAAGAAAAGGGAATATTTGTATAGATAAATAACTTAGAGCAAATATAATTCACGTTTGATAATAGGAATGATCAAAAAATGAATTTTACACCATTCCCACTACCTATAAACATTGCTTGAGTAATTATTCAACGTGATTTGTTTACATCATAGGTCGACAACCAATATTGCAGAAGGTGCTGGAGACAACAGGTCAATTTGTAATGATTTGACTTTTTAACGGAAGAATAGTTATACAGTGGGTTTGCGGTTGCACCATGTGTGTGTGAGAGAGAGGGGTTTGAGGAGTCCTGAAAAGGACTCTGGAAGAATAGTTGTCAACAACAACAGAAAAGAAAATGAACAGAAAAGGGAAAAAAGAAAAAAAGAAAAAAGGGGAAGAAGAAAAAGATAACAAAACAAAACAAACAAAATAAAACGAGACAAAAATGCAACAGAAAAGAAAGAAAAGGACGAAGAGAAAAGAATTAAAAAAAGACAAAAGGAAAAGTATTAAAAAAAATAGAAAGGTACCTACAAAAATAGATGTCGATGACTTTTCAGCCACACTCTGTATTCCTAGAAGATGTGCTTTACTCACACTAAATACTCTTTTCCAATTCATAGCTTCGGTATCATGTATAGAAATGGTCGATCGAGATAGGCTCACCAAGCAATTACATATCCAACCAAAAGACGTCGAAGAGCGTGTACAGATAGCGACATGCTCCATTTGATAATACAAATCTTTGGAATCTAGATGCATTCCAGTAAGTCAATGACTGGGCATACATCCATTTCCTCGTAAGGGATAACTGGGGGAAAGTGTTCTCGTGATTCTACAGATACGAGGATTCGAGTTGTATGAATGGACTGGAACGTTCTTTTTTTATAACAATAATGTTTTAAAGGAATGGATCAGGAAAAATGTTTGTTGATGTAAGCAAGAAAGTTTCAGGTTCAGGCAAGGAACACTTTAAATTAATGTTATCGTAAAATACAGCTAGATAGATATATATTAAGGGAGATTAATAGATATGTGGATAGATAGATAGACAGATATATAGATATATACATTGATACATACACACACACACATACATACATACATACACACAGGCGCGTACGCAGGGAGGGAGGGGGATTTGGGGTTAACCCCCCCCCTTTGGTTTTTTGTATGTGTGTATTTTGGAGGAACCCCCCCCTCCTTTGGGTTTTTTTTTTTTTCTTTTTTTTAAAATAAAAATAAAAAAATATGCCAATGGGTGACCTCAAAAAGGTGACCCTACCCCCCCCCCCCCCACTCCCCAACGGAACGAAAGGTCGATCCGGCAATTTTTCAAATTTTTGGGACCAAAAAAAAAATATATATATATATATGTCCACTTCCCCCCCCCCCCCAACCCCCCCCCCCCCAAACTCTTACCTGTGATTGGCAGTCTAGAGGATGTACAATACACGACAATCCTCCTTGATGCACTGGGTTCAAGATTAGGTTGGATATGACGTAGACAGGTTATGAACTTTCCTTTGATATATATCTATCTAAGATTGGTATTTAAAAAAAAAGAACGTCTCAAATTCAAGCTTCTTGCCCTTTTAATACAGCTCAATTACTTTCCTTAGTTTTATCGGTATACCTCTTTCTCAGATAGGACTGCATAGATCTTCTGATGCCAATACCCTAAATACCAAGAACCCTATTGCACCATGTGGAGGGGTCGGGGAGGTGCATCTATCCATAGTTGCAATACCGCGAATTTCGAGCAAAATACGGGACGCACTAATTGTACTGCTAAATTGGAATTGGTAGATGAATTGCCGGTCGCATCAAGTGTCATATGGAGCATTATTTTTTCTTCTCAAAGGAACACTCAAGGGAGGATTAAATTCAAGTTTAGCAAAATTCCTGAAAATCGGTGTTAAAAATGAAATCAACGAGGCCTTTGTTTAGCAAAGTTTGATGACACGGAGACTACTCATTTATCTGGAAGTGTTTTCATCTATATTCCCTGTCCGATGATATCTTATACTTCGCCACCTACAGGTTTTGAAGAATTTAATTTGTTCATACGTTGGAATATTCTTGTTTGCTTGAAGAAACCTTTACTTTGCATACAAAGACTTTATATAAAGAGAACTTACGTCATTATTCCGTCGGATTCTATTTTCATTGAATTAATTTTATTAAAGATAAAGGCGAGTTCTGGTAATGCGATTGCATTGTGAAAGAAAAGGTGTGGAATGGATCAGAAAAAGTTGATCATATAGCATGTAAGTATTGGTGTGTACTGCAAGGCTCTGGAGTCATCAATATCATCATAAATTTGGCACAGTCTTGGTAAAGTAACAATCACTGTATACAGAAAGATGTATATGGGACAACACAAATGGTGTCGGGGCTAGTACTACCTTGATTTCCTTATCTTTCTATGCTCATTACTCAGCCAGTATACATTTTCTTCCAAAATTGTTTGGCACATGACATTTATTTGTAATCTCGAACAATCAGTGTAAGTTTCGTTAGATTATGTGAGAATTCACTTTCTTTTTTTTACCAGAACTCAAGTTTATCTTTAAGAGCTTCATCATGGAATAAGACATGGAAAAGGAGATAAAAATACCAGTGGAATGATGGCGTCAAATCATTATTATTGTGTAGTGCAATGTTTAGTAACATCCCCCCCCCCAATACTTTCCAGTATGTAATGATTTTATCAAAGCGATGTACTTATTCGGGTTTGTTCTTAAATTGAACCCTCTCCATTCGACAGGGGAGTATTCAAGTCAGTCGCCATGCATATGCTAATCTAGCCACAACCACTGTTGAATCCTCTAGGGTGTAACCATTGACACCTTTTTGTAGACAATGTAAATATAATGCCGTGGCAAACGACATAAATGCTGTTGCGGGGTTCGAACCTTCGACCTCTGCATTCAAATAGTCAGGGGATTAAACCACTGGACTGCGGCAGCACCGCAATAGGGACTTTTAGAAATGCACGTCAAGAGCTTTGACTGCAACGTGTGACGTCATTTTAAGGCACTGCGCCTGCGTCACGTGGTCTCAGTCGGCGATCGAGAATGCGTCAACCTTGATTTTCCTAAATCTAGTACATGCAATATACCCTCCCGTGCCAAAAGTATTGCAACATAGACACACACATTACACAGGAGACAAATAATTACATGAAAATGAGTGCTGTTTTAATGAATATGTAGTGCATCATTTTTTATCATACTATCAGGCACATTTTATTGATATATCAATAGTCATTTTTCATGTAAGATTCACGAGTCTCTAGTATTTTGTTGGATATCCTCGCCTTCTAATGATGGCGCGCATCCTTCTTGGCATCGTCGCGTAGAGTCCTTGCAATCTTTCTTGGGTGATGCTGCCCCAGGCCCTGAAGATAGAGCGGACCAAACCTTCCCTCGTGGTTGGTCGGTCTTTGGTGTTGGCTCTCTTGATGTCATCCCACAGATTCTCTATCGGGTTAGCATCTGGTGATTGCGCCGGCCACTGCACCCTGTTGACGCCAGTTTCGTCATACCATTGGTCCATCCTGGCTGCCCTGTGTGCCGGTGCGTTGTCATCCTGGAAGACGAACGGGTGTTGCGCGTTGCCAAAGATGTTAGCAATGGATGGAAACAAGTGGGCGTCCAGAATATCTCGATATTTGGCGTTATCAATGTTCCCATCTACACAAATTTAACCACAAATTAAACGAATTTCATCATGTTGCAATACTTATGGCATGGGAGGGTACATACATACATATTGACATTTATAAAGCGCCTTTACATGCTGAAATGTGTAGAACAGGTGTCACATGCACCTGTTCTACACATATTTACATATTAGCAGTGAAGGGATGTTCTTTTGTTGAGGGTAGAATGAGGAATGTCCTCTTTCTTTGTCCGTGATGTTTATTGTGTTACTTCCTGCATGCATATCGTCGAGTGCAATCTAAAAGATTTCTAATTGTAGCCAACATGGGCAGTTAAGTACGTTGACACGCATGATCAGTCGGCGTTCGTCGTGTTCTCGTTCACTCATTCTAAAAGTCCCTATTATGACCGTCTTTGATCCTGATCGGGTGTCGCCTTACTTTAGAGAGAGAAAGAGAGAGAGAGATAGAGAGGGAGAGAGAGAGAGAGAGAGAGAGAGAGAGAGAGAATGGTTGAGAGAGGAAAAAGAGAGAGGGACAGGTGGATAGAGATAAAATTGTGGTGAGAGAGAGAGATGGATAGAAGAAAAAACAGAGAGAGAGAGAGAGGGGGTAGAGAGAGAGAACTATTCTAATTGTCTTTACAAATACCTTGTATCAATGAGCTTGAAGGGAAGTCTCATGTCATAAAGCAATTTATCTTACCTACATGTCTAAAGTGCAAGGTACATAATGCTGAATGAACAATAATGAACGTCACCATAAATGATCTAGTTAGCTTATGTTTGGTCAGCAGGGCCAACATTTTTAGTTCTATTTTTATTTACAGAGGTCAGGTTAATTAATTGGATCTTTAAAAAGATAAATGTAAAACTTAAATATTGTGAAAGCCCTCTGGTCACATTGTATGAAGCGAAGGAACCCTTAATACTTTCACACAAACGGTGTTACCCACATTTATTTATATCTTCTGAATAGGGTAAGACGATAAATGGCCCTTGGGGAGAGTCTATTATTAGAAATGGTTTGTGTGGGGAAACCAATGAAGCGCTAAGGAAAGGAAAACTGATCAGTAAACATCAACCAATGAAGCACTAAAAGAAAACAACCAGTATCAAATCAACAGGAGATATGTGATGAATATGACTTGTTTATCATTCTCCAGTCAGCATTCAGCCTATGATTACAGCTTTCATTACAGGTTGAGGGTTCGAATCCCGTCACGGCACTAATATCCTTTGGCTATACATTAACGTGCACTTGCTACTCTCCATCCAGGTGTTAAATGGGTACCCGGTAGGATGCGACAGTCACTGTTGGTCAAACAGTTTTTGGCATCAAGTAATGGCTGGAATGCTCCCCAGGGAGTGGAGATTGTACACAAAGTGTGTGCGGGAAAGTAATGAATCCAATGACCGGGGTAATATATATAATAGTATTATTATTATCATTACATATTATCCTCCAGATATTCCGTCTCATGTACTTAGTGTGCCATGAATCCACATTTGGTGATCTAATTTTTTCGAACATTGACGTAACCAAAATTGAACCTAAATATTGTATCAATTAGTTCAATCCAAAATGGTTTTTATCATTAATTATTTTTAAAGGAAATCAGTATTCTTTTATAAAAGAAAAGGCCCTGTCAAGATATGTTTCATTTATTCATTCTCTCATATATTGGTTTGTATATAGTGGCTCTATATTATCGAAATATTTTCTTTCGTCATATTTGCGGTCATAATATGTATGCCTATAAACTTCTGATGTGCTTAATGGAAACAGATATCATCTTTGAAAAAACAAGAGAATATTCTCCAGGTGGGATAGTCACAATTGCATAATTCTTATTTTATTCAACCGTTAAATATATGTCTGTATGGGGGTAAATTCTAATGATTTATCTGTCAATTCGGTTTTAAACATGTGAACGTTTGTTACATATAACCGGAAATCATTTTTGGTTAATGGCAACAATTTGCTTGCAACCAAATGGAGATTCAGTTAACAGAGATTCTATTTCAATTTGTCTCACTTTACTAAATTCATGTTATTTACTAAATGAGCAAATTTGATTGAAATAGCCAATGGCTATTTGACAATAACATGGCGGATTGAAGGCTGGGCTCGCAGTCAGTATAGAAATATACCGAGCCAGAAAGGGAGTAGAATCTTGTATGGTTTTATTACCTTCATTTAAAACTATTTAAAGGATTGATGACAAAGAGCTGTACAGTGGATTCATCATAACAACATTTAGAATGAAATAAACGAGCATCAGATATGTGAGATTGGAATAAGTAGGATGTTGTTGTTGTTTGATTGGGTTTTAAGGCAATTCAGTCAAAAAATGTACTATTTATGCCTAAACGAGAAGTTGTATGGATTCATGGAGGCCTCTGTAGTGACTTTGGTGTATTTATAGTCAAGAATATATCAGTAGATCAACGCATCTTGATTTATCCCTTTCTTTCTTTCTCTCTCTCTCTCTCTCTCTCTCTCTTTCTTTCTTTCTCTCTCCCTCCCTCTCTCTCTCCCTCTCTCTCTCTTTTTCTTTCTTTAGGCTCTTCCTCTCTCTCTCCCTTTCTCTCTCTCTCTCTCCCCCCTCTCTCTCTCTCTCTCATCCTTTCTCCCCCGTTCTCTCTATAGAGATTCTAGCCTATTTCACTTATTACACTGGGAAATGGACCCTAAGCTAATCACAAAATCTTTATATTATTACTACATTGATAGCCTAGAGATAGTGAGTCGCGCTCAAAGACATTATCGACGTTTGTTGAACCAAAAGATCTAAACATTTTTTTTTGGGGGGGGGGGGGTGGGGGTGGTTGAGGTGATAAATTGAAACGAAGATGATGAGGTATTTGATTAATGTTTATAAACTCGGTGTTACTTGATACTAAAACTGTATAGCATGGTTCAATTCCCTCACGAAACACCCAGTAGTTGTAGTAATAGAGCTTACATTTATTTAGATCGTCTTTTCAACGCGCACGGTGAATGTCATAGTTGCTGGGGGTGATGTTTTCATAAAGCAAGAAATCTTGCGTTTTTGAAGCTGTAATAATAGACGGTGGAGCAATCCTACCTATAGGGGCGGGGAGGAAGGGGTAGTTTCTCTGTGCCAGGAAGAGGAAAACAAAACGATAATAAAGATCCCGTAGTATTCAATTCTCAAACTGAAAAGAAACATATCCAGAACTGCACGTATATTTATCGTTTCTAACTCCAACATTGTATTGCAGCCCAAAATAAACCTAAACAGACATTCTCTAGCTCTACACTAACTTGGCATCTGAAATGTCAAATTTTCACTTGTCTTATTGGAGATCGATGAGTAACGCCTTGTCTGATCGATCTTGCTAAGTCTTTGTTATGACAAAGACTTGCATTGTGTATGGTCAGGTGGCGTATTGTGACGTCACAATCATTCATCTTGCATCCCAATTAACTCATAACATGTATTTAAGCGTCGCCCCCGATCCTCTATAAGTGCTTACGTGCATTCGGACACGATTGTTTAATGTTATGATCTTGTGTATCAGGAAAATCAAATCAGAGGAAAAACAAACATTCAGAACTAATTTAAACCTGAATGTGTCCTTAATATCTTGTTGCCATGGGAACCGTTCAAGACACTACTATCGTGTACTTCCGGACCAGAAGTAGTCAAAACTGTTTCCTGTAGTAAAACAAAAAAAGCGTCTATAAGGATGACAGATTGTGAACAAAGATGTTGTTGTAACATAACCGAGGATCTTTTTGGGTGTGATACTTCACTGACTTTGACAACTGATTTATAAAATAGTACTGGGGGGAGGGGGGGGGGGGGTGTTTCACAAAGACTAAGATCAACTTTAAGTTCAACTTAACTATGGCAGGCGGTTCATGCCACTGTTTGTTATCACCATTTACTGGCATTGGTCTCTCAAGGAAAGTACAAATCATAATAACAAATCGACAGAATTTAAATTTTTTGAATAATTAATCGTTAAAATCGTTAAACTTGACGCGGTATAACATAGTTTAAAAAATCTTCTTATTTTCCCCCAAAACGCTCTTCATTTTCAGTCTCCTAAACCTTTAGATTGAGATTTTTATTTTAAATTCTTAGACATAGTAATACACAGTTAAATTACAGAGATCACCTTGTCAAATTATCAGAGAGCCATCAACCTATGCAAAGTCCTTCTGATGGACCTTAAAATCGCCGATCATCTTAATTTCGACTCCGTTTTTATTAAAAACTTTGCAATTTTGCGAGGGGCAGTAAAACACTTATTATAAATGCATAACCTACCGTTAAAGGGGGGGGGGGGGTGGTATTGGCATGAATAACTCAATTATGGTATGTCCATCGTCCTTCGCATTTTTGAACGGTTTGAATTAAATGAGGTTAAAGTAATAACACGATTAAGTGTAACGAGATTAAGACTAATTTACTGTTGATGAATAGTGAGACGTAGTTTCCGCTACTAATTATTAGAATTAGGATATACCCCTTTCATTTCTAATGTCTAAGATTCCCACAGTCTACATGTATTTCATACTCGCAGTTCGGTGCTAGGCATTGTTTGCTTTAGCAACCGAATGTTTATTAATCAAGCGTAAGTCAATAACTATTCTTTGTCATGATACTAAATTCTATTGATGGTTCATTTTATTGCATTTTATATGATTATTTTCACATTATTCGGTTTCCTATATTGCACTTCAACGTTTGAATTCACATGGTAAATATTACCTATGCTATAATACCTTTAATCTTTTACATATACATTATACAACTGATATGGAACCGTGAATGTAACTATGCGCATGATAATGAAGTAAAAAATCCCAGCATGTTCTAGGAATCCATATCAGATCCACATTATACAGTATATATTACCCCTTTTTCACTCAGTGCTCAGTGCCACGATTTCTCTCATAATTGTTGCTATAACAATAACTAGTAAAACTTGATTTAATTTGTCTGCCAATTTTATTTTCTGTGAAAATTACTCATATTCGAGCCTTCATCTGACTGATGCTTATGCCAGATATTCCCCGAGCCCTTTTCTCTTTCACCGTTGCTGCGTTCCATTTTGAAGCACGACGGAAATTTGAATTGAGTTGGAATTGAATGGTATTTCCTCGCAGAGTTTTGTACTACATTGCTCGCTTTGATGTAGCACCGGATGACATCCCCTCTTAATCGTATCAGACATACTTTTTAGCAGTAGACGTTGTAAGAGAAAGATTTCATTGTGACGTACATGACAGTTTCAGTTTCAGTTTCAGTTTTATTTTTCATTTCCAACGGAACAGTAATTACGACAAGAAATCAGATATACAATTCAGATCAATGCCATTAAGGATAAAAGACAACTTTTATAATGCCATATTATTCTCTTAAATGTTCATCTACAACCAGGGATATTATGTTTTGGCCTTTCTTGAAAGATTATTAAAGAAATATAAAAACAAAAATAGGTGTAGGGGCTGGAATAAGGAACATTTTTATTGTTATTATAAAAATAATGTAGTAATGATATATATTTTTATAATCTGGACGAGATGTTTATGAATTTTTTTTTTTTTTTTGTATCTGACTGCTAAGAAAGCATTGTATGCTTGTAAGTAAGAAACCAGGGGACCGACGCGTCGGCTTAAAGTCCTCTCCGAGGGAATTGGTAATGAGGATTAATGCCTTAATACCAAAGGTTACTATAGCGCATCGAATTGGTTTCGAACCAGGAACCTCCGGTTACGAGACCACTGCTCTACCACTGAGCCATCACGCCTCTTAAACGAACGATATGGGGGGAAGGGGGGGGGGGGTTCGCGATTGATAGTCAACCATATAGGTCTATACTTCGTGTTGCCATTTTCACATGGTTACACTTAACTTTGTTTTCATGGAATAATTGAAAACGGCTGGTGAGTTCGAATGGTATCAGTATATGGAAAAGCCTCCGATGAATTCATGTATTCTATATGATATGGCATGAGTTAAAGCAGGTTTAACCAAGGAATGTAATAGTGCGCGTGGCAGTCTCCTATTAAAAGTATTTTCCGCGCCTTCGAGCGGGCGTCTGAAGGGGCGGCACATCGATGTGGGGGCTGCGCAATAATTCAGAATGGGTAGAATTACACCTGTGAGCGTGTTTGGGAAATGATTGGGATATAACGACCTATGAATGGTAAGGAGATGCTATTACAAAGGGAAGGAATAAGGATTACAAACCGTCTTAAATTGAAGCGTTGACGGGGCTCTCACGCGTGGGTGAAAGGTCAAAGAGTTTGCATTATTCATAATGGATAACTGGAATGGATTCAACGATTGATCACATTTCATGAGAACAAATGACACGTGCATGCATTAGGCGGTGATTAACACTATTTCATTCCTTGAATCCGATCAGTCGTGATTTGAATGACTTATTAGTGATCAAGATCGCTCAGGAAAAGAGCGAAAGTCTTTTAAAAGTTGTTCAATTGTTCTCCATTATATTACTGCATCTTAATATGGCCTTTTTTTCCCTTTTCAAATTTTATGAAATCAAACATTTTTCCATACGATAGGGATAGCAAAGACTATTATTTAAATTATTTTAATGATAGGTAAAAGGGGTCCTCGAATAGAAATTCTAAATTTCTGAGCGGAAGGGTGAGCTGTTTATTATTTATTTTATTTTTTTATTTGTTGTGCCCGTGATTGTTTGTGCGGTTCTCTCCTAACATTCTCGTTATGCATTCTGTTTCACTTGTGTCTTTATCTCTCTGTATCTCTATATCTCTATAGTTGTGTTACCCCTTCTCTCTTTCTCTCTCTCTCTCTGTCTCTGTCTCTGTCTCTCTCTCACTCCCCCTCCATTTCTCCCTCTCACCCCCTCTCTTCCAATGGCAGAGATAAAATACGACAACATTTTCGATAATTTCTTTAATGTTCATATTTTTTTGTAAATCTACTTTGCCATTTCATTCTGAATCAGAAAACAATTACTGGTGGAAATAAATTACCTTTACATGATTTACCGCCAAAGTTCACTCATTCAACAAACGAGAGGAAATTAAAGCCCTAAAATCATTCACTACAAATTGAAATATATCTTTTAAACGAGCGGCTATCAAAAAGACTAATTTCACCGTCCCTACCTAGTTAGAACGATTGCATTCAATCAAGTTCCAACAATATAGTAGAAATGAATCAAGTCTGTAAATATCAAATGTCATGGTTTTGTTTACATGTATTGTTGACTTATGCGTCATATATCAATACATATCTTCCCACGTAAAATGAAATATGGATACATTGATTTAGGCAGTAAATGAAGTGATATTATGTATGAACGATTGAAGCTATATTTCAACACAAACAGGTTTCATTGCTGTGCCATAAACATGGACTTAGAGACAATTCTAGCGGATTTGAATTCAGATTTGAATGCTTGTTGTAATGATAATGATAATGACATTTATAAATAAGGTGTCGTAGTTGAGTTGTTTTAACACTGGACTGGTGATGCAAAGGTCTCGGATTTGAGCACTGGTCTTATTAGTCAAAACAGTAACTATTGTTTACTTGGCAAGACATCAGGCCCCATTTGCCACTCCATACCTAGGAGAGAAAAGAAGACCTGGTAGTATGCTAAAAGGCTTTGGGACTTGATCATCATGATGACCATATTAAGCATGATAAATGGGGATACTTATCATTGGACATTAGGGATTTTTAGATTTGCACGACGAGAACGTGGACTGCCACCTGTGACATCCTTTTAAGGCAATGTGACGTCCTTTTATGGCACTGGCAGTGCCCGGCAGTGCCTTAAAAGGAAGTCACATTGCCTTAAAAGGATGTCACAGGTGGCAGTCTACGTTCTCGTTGTGCAAATCTAAAAGTCCCTATTAATGCCGTGTCTGGGATCGAACCCACGACCTTTATATTTGCAGGTAAGTGCTGAAACCACTCGACTACAACACATCTACACCATGCTGGAAGGTTGGGGACAATACAGTGAGGGAGTTTGGGATGGAAAGAGAGAGCATGGACCTTCTTAGTAGGCCCATGGAGAGAGGTACAGTGAGAAAAAGGGAGAGAGGAACAGTGAGATAGAGAGGGAGAGCTAGATATAGAGAGCATGCAGAAATAGAGACAGAGAAACAGAAAGAAAAAGGACGGAGAGAAAAGAGAGAGACACAGAGAGAGAGAGAGAGAGATAGAGGGGAAAAGAGAGAGAGGGAGAGGGAAAGGGAGAGAGAGAGAGAGGAAGAGATAGAAAGAGAGAGAGAGAGAGAAAGAGCATACAGAGATAGTGAGGGCAGACGGAAATAGAGACAGAGAAGCAGAAAAAAAGGACGGAGAGAAAAGAGAGAGAGTGAGAGGAAGAGAGAATGAGAGAGAGAGCGAGAGGAAGAAAGGAAGAGAGAGAGGGGGGGGGGGGGACAGGGTGAAGAGAGATAGAGAGACAACGGGGGCGACGGCTTGTTGATAAATACTCGCGTAGTTTGTCGATGCCTTCAGTGTGTAACAAGGTCTGTCGCGCGGAGGATATCATTCTCAATCGGTCCCCAGTGAGCAGTCTCCAGTGAGCAGTCATACTTCAGAACAAGTTTGCACGGGCTTCTTGATTTCATTGCTTAAAAAATTTCTCACCTTGAGGTTTCTGGTTCATATTTTCGCCTGTCTGGTTGGTGTTCATATATATATCAGGCATCTTACCTACTTGGTGCGGTGTATGTTGGATCTACTCTTGCGATCGAGCACCACTTCCATCTGCGACAACGTCTTCGGAAAAGTGGCATTTTTTTATCATCTTGATTTCTTCGTTGAACTACATGATAATCTTGGGTTTTTAATTCGATATAACTTGTTTCGTGGATAAAGCAAACGATACGAACTGAACTGGATCATATAAGCTACCTGGTCATCCACACTGTAGCACAAATATGGCATCAATAGGAGTCTACACAATATTTCTTCTTATGGTATTAGCCACAGCCAATGCATATTTCGTGAGTATTTCTTGTTCTTGAAATTTGTGTCTAACTGAATATTTTCAGATTGCCAGCCTTTTATTCCCTCCCCTTGTTGTCTTGTGCCCGTAGTGTGCTATGCCTTTTGTCGATGTGCTGTAGTCTTTTAATATTTCTCACATTTTCTCTCCTTTCTCCCATCTTGTCTAGTCTCCCGAATTGTGTACACTTCTTGTTTCTTATACCACCTATTTCTTAACGTATTCTTAGGTAGTCACAAATATATACTCCCATTATGTTTATCTTGTTGCTTATTTATGTACCAACCAATTATTTGGCTCAGAGGGGACCCTAACACTTACAAGCCCTGCTTTAACCAGGGTCTCCTCGTCTTTCGCTTAGTTCACTTTGTTTTTATCATTGTCATAATTGTTTTTGCAGGGTAAATGTGTAATGATCCAATTGTTATGCACTATGTGACATTTGAAAGAAAGACGAATCAAAATATTATCTTATCTTATCTTATCTAGTATAAGTCATGTTTTGATAATATTCGACAAGTGTGTATTGTGGGCACGATATCACGCTTTAAGTTTTTGGTTAACATGATGAATATGGTCGTAGTGAAAATAAAACTTGTAATAGTTGTATGTAATTTAACTTTTCTGATCTAGTCCATATCACACTAATTTCCTTCCTATATTTCTTTCTTTTTTAGTTGGGAGGGATGATGAGTAGAATGGTATGGAATTGAAAGAAATTGGGGGTAACGCTTGAAAGCGATCCCAGAGGAAGTTCCATTACCACACAACCTGAATTGAGTGAAAATTGCATAATTTCATAAAAGTCTAAATTAGTATTTATCATCATATTGATCATCAAGTTAAAGGGATCGTTTACTAATGTTAAATCTGAGATGCACCGCCCTACGTGTTATCAGGATCTGTGATATGGTAATATATTGAAGCTCTAAAAAAATTGCGCTTCAAAATGATCAAGAAGTGCCTCAAAAAAGTAAAAACCTTTGAGTGACCGGTTTTACCATACTCGTTTTCCCAAATAGACTGTAGTGTTATGAAAACCGTTTGGCAAAATTTGATTTTGATTTTCAATCATAAATATCTTGATAATCAGACAGGCGATCAGCTTGTAAAAGTCATGGGGTTCCTGACTGACCTAAAGGTTTATAATTATCCTTGCAGCATGAGCTAAATCAAGGATTTTTTTTTTTAAGGATCTAAGACAAAGTTACCGGATCCCTTTAACAGGAGCAGCATGAGATGTATTTATAGCTAGATAGTTTGAGTAACTTTTTTTCTTCTTGGTTGATATTAATTGTCAGGGATGTTCTTTGTCATCTCCTTTGAATACTCCCAAAGTATTTGGAAGACAGTTTTGTGTAGTTTCATGATTAAGGACATTGATACTATATGCTTTGATTCGATTGATTTGATTTGATTTATTTACCAACAACAGCAATACAGTAATACATTTCACACAATGTGATTTACATTTACAAAAAGAGAAACTATTGGTTGGTAAAAGGGGCCAGATTATAGCCCATGTGCTAGTCGAGGCTAACCTCTTACAGCTAAATTAAGTATTTGGGTAAAAGTAAGTTCAGAAAACGAAACATAACATAACAATCATGAATTTAATATTACAATCGCTATTCAAAAAATTAGAATACTTAACAATGTCTTACAATATACAAAGTGATGATATAAAATGTAATGTGTGTACATATGCAGACTATTTTCATGAACTTTTCATTCATGATTTGTTGACAAATGACTTGTAACACAATTCCGAAACCTATTTCTAGATCTTGTTAATCTGACATTGATAGGTAATCTATTCAAAATATTTACTGCCTACAAAAGACAATGAAAATTGACCTTGTGTCGTTCTAAATTTTGAAAGACGTTATTGTCCACCTTCCGTTTGTCTTGTGGAATAGTAATGCTCTATACTGTCATAGTACTCTCTTAAAATATGAGGCAAATTTATATTAACTAGATCAAACATGAAAGTAAAATTTGATAAATCATATAAATATGCTAACTTTACTAATGATAATCTCAGGTTATTAGTTTGAATATATCATTTTGCGAGTACTAGGGAAAGCGAACGAACATAATTTTAACAGAGTGAGTGAGAGAGAGAGAGAGAGAGAGAGAGAGATTACAATAATTGCAATAATTGCAATCACAATTTTCACCTTTATTGATTTCTGAAGTCGAGGTATTGTTTAATTAATCCATCAAAGCCAAGGTTGAATCAAATAACATGTAAATGAATTTGACCATAATACCTATTGGTCATTTGTTATTTACCAAAAACAACGGATGTGGCGTAGTGAATAATAATATTGATATGATATATCATTATGAAATATAGCTACACAATCGATGATGTTAACCCCGTTATAGATTAGTTGCATCGTGAAGTGTGTTTGGTCGGGGGATTGACAATTTTTGTTACATCCTTCCTCCACCCACCCAACACATCAAATCAATTAGTCAATTAATCACCTCAAGTTTGTTTTATTTGCTCTAACACAACCTCTAAAAGCCCATGCATGGAAACATGAATATTCAAAAGTAACAATTTGCATATTGAAAACAAGTGAAATGCAACTAAATATTCTCCAATAGAGTTAATAAATAAAAAACAGAGTCCATATATTGATGCACCTGTACAGCCGTGGGTGTCATCTAGCTTAAGTTTATTGCTATTCACTCTGTTTGCTCTTTTTTATTCTACTTTTACTATCCACGCCCACTATATTCCGGCCTTATTAACTCGCTTTAATTAATCTCGGAAAAGGGTCGAAGCGTTACTCATAAGTATTATGTATGCTTATCCAAGATACAATGATACGGAGCGGTCACCTGTTAGTTTTATAACTCGTCTGATGGTATACATGAGCACGCTACGTTCACATAGAGCTAACGTCCTTCTGGCTTTCAACTGTTCAATATTATTGTTGTTGCTCATCCCTCAAATTATAGTTATCACTAATAATGATAATATTATTGGATATTTATATAGCGCACGTGGTGTTTAAGGAAGGTGTTTAAGGCACTCCATTATCAACCAAGCTCTGCTAGATTACCGATTTCAGAGCTCGCAGCAATCCAGGAATTCCTTCCTGGGTGGAGAGTGGCAAATGTATAATAATGTCTTGTCGAAGGATATGAATGCCGCGGCGGTGCTCGAACCGCTAACCCTGTGGTCCATAGTCCGACGACGTATCCACTAGAACACGACACCTTTATTAAGCGAAATCAAAAAGATTATCTTAAAAGTATTTTTCAGTATTCAGTATTAAATAGATAGGTATAACATGATGTCACTGTGCACAAATCTAACTCGAAATGGTTTAACGCTTGAATTTTCATGATATCCATGCAAGAATATTCAGTATGATAAAAGTGTCATGAGTGAAGTGTAGTTTCAGTGGATTTATGCCTGGGTACAAACGTGATAGATTAGATAAAAAAAAATTCCAGGCACACTTAATAATAATGTTTCGCTCAAAACTTGTCGTTACAGTCTTCAAATTCCTTAGAAAATGTTTATAAATAAGAAACATTTGAAAAGACATCCAAAGTTTAATAATCAAATTCTCATTTTGTATTTCCTTTTGATAAACCATGGAGGCTTTCTTCAGCTTGCTTGATCTCCCCAATCCATCCAAGTTTTTTTCTTTTTATTCATACCACCGTTGTATACGCGTGACACTACTGTATTATGCTTGTTCTATAAACTAACACCATGGTTCGGTCAACCTTTTCATGGATCTCATTTTATAGGATTTACGATTTAAGTAAGAATGAAAAGTGATGTACGAATCTCGCAAATCTATCGAATCAATCATTTTCTTTAAAATTTACATTACACGATTTTCATTCTTCACACATAGCTTTTTATTCAGTCATTTATCATTCCTTGATCTCTATCCCACTCTCCCCCTTTTCATCTTTCTCTCTCTCTTTCTCTCTCACTTTCTTCCTTTTCTCTCTCTCTCTCTCTCTCTCTATCTCTCTCTCTCTCTCTGTCTCTCTTTCCCTCTCCCTCTCTCTCTTTCCCTCCCTTCCTCCCTCCCTCCTCTCCTTCTCTCGTTCACTTCCATCCTCTTGGCATTAATCTCTCACTCTGCGCAGAGCCAGCCTTATGGCTTAAGTAGCTCACACGTCGCGCTAGTTGATCACTTAGCGTGTAAACCAACTACTTGCCCTGATGGATGGGCGAACAAGGAAGAAGTGACTGGTTCCCAAACCTGAGAGCTACAGATAAACCCCGCCTTGTCCATTACCTATAACACCCTGGGGAAAACAAGAATAGATTCCAGTCTATTTTCATGAAGAATCCTGAAGTATTTATGACAGCGTTGTCAAGATGCAGGAGAATGCTCCCTCTAGAATGTAATGTCATTAATACAAGGGTAAACAAAAGAGCGTGTTAACAACCTATAAGCGGAATAAAACAAGGCAATCCACATTTTTTAGAACTATTTATAGAGTTATCTTGCTGACGATATTTTTTTCTTCACATGAAGTGAAGAGATCAATGAGGATGAACAAGTATTTATTATATACCTCTCTTTAGAAATCTAGCCATCTGATTGGTCGAAATTGCAGTCGTGATTTTAGCCATGCCCGCCTACCAGTCAATAGTCGTTTGAAAAGTGCCCTCATACCCACCTACCGGTCATTAGTCTTTTAAAAAATGCCCTCATGCTGCGATCCCCATTGGTTTGCGTATTAAAATTGTCTTTGTGCGAGCGCGGACACCATAGAGTGCTTTTTGTTTGAGATTCCCAAATGATTGAAACTTTCAGTCATTATTCCAGTGAAGATTAACAGACAGTGTCTCAGATTTCCGTGATGTTTTAATCAATCTTTACTCAATAAAAAAATAAGGTAAGAATTTTTGGTAGAAAATTTTTGTTTCAATTCGGCATATAAAAGACATATCGACATATTCGAGGTCTGGCTGTTTTATAGGCTCTCGGGAACATGCACAAGCTGCCATGACCCCTCGGCGCGCCTGAGCCTATACAACAGCCAGGCCTCTCAAAGCAGTCGATATCTCTATAGTACTGATACGCAGTATACACACCCCAAAATTAAAATGTGCACCAGTATTATGTTATACATGCCTCCTTTCAAAAAGGTAGAGGTGTCGTAGAACATTGGTTACGTCACCCGTCGGTGGAGCACATGGTGCAAGGATCGAGTCCCGCAGCGACAATAAATTAACCTACATTTGCCACTCTCCACCCAGGTGTCAAATGGGTACCAAAGTAGGCTGCGAACGCTAATGCGGTTGGATTGGCATGTTTGCACTTGTAAAATGGCGTCTGGCCGGATTACTCCTCGGGAGTGGAGCGTGTACACTTTCATGAGGAGAGTAGGAATTGAATCCAATGACCAGAAAACTGTTATCATAAAAGCAGTTTGGCAATGAGTTTACCCCTTAAATCTTGGTGCTTGCCAGATTTTCTTTACTTGTCATAGAGTATATTATTAGGATCTAAAATAGGAACCCTATTTTCTGTTTTTGCTTGTCAGGTTTTTCTTTCACGGAATTAAGTCCCCCATGCAAAGCTGGTGCTAATACAGGCACCATGAATTGCTGCATACTCAGATGGCTTTGGTTTGTAAGTTTGTTTACTGCATTCCATTCCCATGCAGATATGATATATCTTATCATCCTTCAATAATTGATATCACCTTTATTTCAATTGATTTCGGAAACAAGCAATAATTGACACATGACGATTCATAGAAATTCTTCACTCAATATATAAGGTAAGGTAAGAACCTTCATGCAGCGTACTACACGCATGACTATCATATACCATGTAATATTGACTGACAGTATTGACTGACATAGTATAAAAGCGTGTTCAATCAATAAAGAGGGGACGGGGCTGGGTGTTGATTAGTAAAGGCAACCAGATGTCATTTCTTCAAATAAAATTAACGTGGAGCATGAGTGAGTGAGCGAAAGAGAGTGAGAGAGAGAGAAAAAAGAAAAAACATACAGAGAGAGAGAGAGAGAGACAAACAGAGGAAGAGAGAGATAGAGAGAGTGTGTTTGTGTGTGAGAGAGATAGATATGGAGGGGAGTGAGGGAGATAGAGAGATGGGGAGAGAGAGAAAGAGAGAGAGAGAGAGAGAGAGAGAGGAGAAAAGAAGAGAGATAGATAGATAGTGGAGTGTGGGGAGAGAAAGAGAGAGAGAGAGAGTGAGAAATAAAGATGCATGTGCACAGGAATTTAGTGATGACAGAGAGGAGGAAACAGATGGAGTGTTAGAAGAACATCGAATGCCTCAATGAGACTAGCCTCTTGTCGATGCCCTCGCGCTGTTGGAGTCTCTAAATTCTGACGAGCGAAGCGAGTCAGAGAAACCGAGGCGCTTTGCGCTGAGGGCCTCTTGACAAGTGATCTGAATTATATATTCATGAGACCCGATTTCCTACTGAATTATGCATGTCTAGACCGCAGCGATTGTGTGTGTGTACGCGTGTGTTCGGGATTGCCCAACTAGGCTAGTCTGCAAGCACAAACCCAAATTTGACACTTTATCAAAAAATCATTGTGCCTTGAGAGAAGCCTAGCCCAGCTATCTACTGGTACCTACTGGTTGTACCAATATAGGTCAGGAGCAGCTATAGTACGTGGCATATGGTAGTCTTATAGTGCACACTCTCTTTTACGACTGACCAGGGTTTGTGCTTGCAGACTACAACTAGGCGGCCAGTCTCGCTCTCACGGAGGGAATTCGCACAGAGCGGTAGATATTACGTCATAGTAGCTCTCTCTGATTGGATGACTTTCACCGAACTCTGCTGGGTCGGAATATTCGCCAAACAATGTAAAACATAAGAAATTCAGATCACTTGTCAAGAGGCCCTCAGCGCAAAGCGCCTCGGTTTCTCTGACTCGCTTCGCTCGTCAGAATTTAGAGACTCCAACAGCGCGAGGGCATCGACAAGAGGCTACAATGAGACAAGAGAACATGAACGTTCTGAGAGCCAGTACCCAGTGGACATCTATCAGGATAGACGACTATTCTCAAAAGCCCAAAGGAAACTCGCTTCCGGCAATTGGACAGACCGACCTCTATCATGTTAATTCACTCTCAATGAAATGTAAAGCCCTGTCTCATTTCCACAGATGATAGTTACGTCCACACTACGATGTTTCATTGATTTGCTCACTATAGCTACGGTCACAAAGGTTCGTACGAACGATGCGTTCGTACGAATCTCCCAGTTTTTCCATTGGCTTCCCGAATTTCCATTGTCTATAAATCGTTCGTACGGCAATCGTAGCAGTTCGTAATGGCATTTGTGACCGAGGCTTAAGATGTCACGTTCGTATTATGATGTGACTTGGCATTACTCACTAAATACATTGTACGTTCATATCAACGAAATGCCATTGCTTTGCTTACAATGTGAGGTGACATTTCTATGTGACATTCTTCTAGTTATAGATATGTCACGATTACACTACGATGTGTCATTACGTTACGTCCAGACTACGATGTGTCTTTACTTCTTTCATTGATGATGATTTGTAGCGTTCGTATACTGTAATGGTTCACGACATAACAGATTGCGGATGGCATCTACAATTCATGTGTTTGATTAAAACCGTAAAGAATTATGATGAGTTTGGAAGGAGGCAACTTTCTCTATATAGGGCCATCTGTCACATGAGATTGACACTTTGACAACTCTGTTTAAATAAAACGAGAAATCAGTAAACAAAGAAACCGCCATTTACTCGATATCAAACATGTGGACGCTTACATTATTATTTGTTGGATAGTTTAATGTGTCATGTCCCTTGTGGTTTATGCTTTCCGTCACCTCAAGAAAGACATTCATGAAGGGAGAAAAGAGAAAGACGATGTTTAAAGGGATCGTTTAACAATGTTAAATCTGAGATACACGGCCCTACGTGTTATCAGTGTCTGTGGTATGGTGTAATAATGAAGCCCTAAAAAATTGCGCTTCAAAATGATCAAGAAGTGCCTCAAAAAAGTAAAAATCTTTGAGTGACCGGTTTTACCATACTCGTTTTTCCCAATAGACTGTAGTGTTATGAAAACCGTCAGGCGAACGGTTTTCAAAATTTGTAATTCTAATCATAAATATCTTGATAATCAGACAGGCGATCGGCTTGTAAAAGTCATGGGGTTCCTGACTGACCTAAAGGTTTATAATTATCATTGCATCATGAGCTAAATCCAGAATTTTGTTTCAGAATCTGAGACAAAGTTACCGGATCCCTTTAATCTTAATTAGCTGTGACATAGATGATAAAGAGTGGTCCAAGATGAAAACAATACCGAGGAGGACAATCATTTCCGATTGCAAGGAGTGATGAAATATTTCAATGCTTGAAGGTAAATGACGAATCCTCTCTCGATAGATTCAATCTGCGGTTGGTTATCTAATGTAATTTGTAGCATCCTTGTGATATGACAGGTATCCCCGCATGTCAATGCTTTACTCTCATTATTTTCAGGCTCCATAAGAAGTTATTATAGATCATTTCGAAACATCTCATTATTTTGTACCATCTCATCATCAATGGTGATCTGTCAGTTTATGACAGGTTCAGTGACCCAATCAAAATTCTATATCAAGTGTCTCTCCAAGTTCCTCGGTCTTGAGCCAACCGTTTCATCGTTTCATACACTGTTGTTCCACATTCTGTGATTACATCGTCTAGAAAGCCTTTACGAGGTCTTCCCCTCTTCTTCTTTCTTCTTATATGAAAGAAATCGTGATTCCTGAATTATTAATACTATAAATATCTTCTTTTTTTGTTTAAAGTTTCATGATTGAGTTTTTACTTCCCAAAATCAGATGCATTGCCGGACGGGAATGGTAACCCCACCCATGTCCACCAGACCACCCAAGAAAATGAAAATAAGGAGTAATAAGATTCCAAGATAATAAGAGCTGGAAGGTATCCCTTTCAAATATGGTACATCCTGCATCTTTTTTCTTCTAGCCCCTGTAACCATGGTAACTACGCAGGAATCTGTACACACCCAATTAGTCTCAATCAACCACTGGTCTTCTAATGGTACTTTTTATGATTGAAAGGTCCTTGAATTTAGTATTTTTTCATATTTTTGAATTTTCCAACCTGTCATAAAACCTGTGGTATTTTATTTTCTTCGTGGGAACACTCGGACTGATGGTTGGAGGGGTCAGTGTCACGTTTGACCTCTGGGTGATCACGTGACCACTCTCTCTCTTTTTTGAGTAGTAGTTCATAGATGAAAACCCCACGTCTACGTGTTCCTTAGAACAACATAGTATTGCTAAAAATAGAGCTTGGAAAAACACCCCCCTTTTCTTTGACTTCTGAAATGAAATCTTTGGTTTCTATCTCAGATGATAAACACAGCGATGATGAGAACCATCGATATCTCTTCTGAATAATTCATAACAATGAATTCTGTTTTGAGACCTAGTGCTGTGTATGTGGCTCTTGAGCCCCCCCCCTCCTTTTTTTGTTAAAGTGATATTAATGAGAATATCTATTCGTTTTAAAATAATAATATGTAGTTATACTAGTTTAACAAACGTACCCATACATGTAATGTGTAATCACACTTCAATTCGGTATCTTGTGACGATAACTTAATGAAAATGGAGAAGTGAACTCACTCCGTGTTAATTGCTCGCTTAGAACGGACAAACCAGCTGGAGAAAAAAGAAAAATAGATCATTAAAAACTACATTTTCAGATTTAACTTATTGATTGAAGAATGCTTCGATTCATGAATGACGGAAACCATTACACTTCGAAGTGATATTAATGAGAATATCTATTCGTTTTAAAATAACCAATAATGTGATTTAAAACACCCATCCATTTAACTGTCCATTGAAACTCAATGCCTTATGAATACATAATGAAATGCACATCCGTCTTGTATTAAGGCTAATCATGATAAGGCCTTCTAGTCAATCTGAGACATCTATACCAGGATAATACGATATCGATGACGTCATTTATGTCTGATTTCGCCATGATAAAGCACGAATCTGAATTAATGAGCTTTATAATCCATCTCGAATAGCTTACGGCATGTTAGGAGAGACGAGAACAGTCAGGTTCAGTTTAACTCCTGACCGTTCTCTAACCCAACGTCCTCCTGTGATGGCCCTGCATAAAGGGGAAGTCCACCTTGATATTAAATCAGTTTTTAATAAAAGCAGAAAATTGAGGGGAAACAGATTGGAAAGTTTTTAGAAACATCCGTTTACAAATATGAAAGCGATGAACTTTTGAAGTTGTCATCGGTAAAACACAAATTGGCAACACTGTGACTTTAATCATTCGACCTCTTCTCCAAATATGTAATTAACATACATTTTCATAATATTTCATTTTCTGAGTTCTTTATGACGGCATAGATTTGTTTCATACAAGGTTTGTATGGAAACATTCAGCAATAATTATATTTAGGGTGAATGTTTGAATGAAAATTTTCGGGAAAATATTGACTTTTGAAGTTTTTTAGTACAGGACAAATGGGAGGGGAGCTTGAAAGATACGTGTTTGATTGATAACACCTTAGAAAATTCATAACTTTCGCTCTATTGTTGTAGCCCTCCAATGTAATGTTAAACCCTTAGGCAAACCGGCATTTTTATCAATAACTGACTCTCTTGACACGGGTGGACTCATTGGATATATACATTTTTGAAAATTCTTGTCCTCAATAATGATGTACTGTTCCCTCTCGGATGCTAGAACTAAGGTAATATACTTTCAAAATCTTAAAGGATATATCTCCCTACCCCATTCAATCAAAATGTCAGCCAATCAAAATTTGTTCCCAAAAAAAATTGAAAACCTATCTAATGTCTGAATTCCTTAGTTAAAACGTAGTGTATTTCACAATCTGATGTAATTAACGTTGTTGAATTATATTTAATTATGTTAAATTATTTTCGTTCAATGTACTTACCTTGTTAGGCGCCTGAGCATTTCTTGGGGTGGATATGTGCGCATTATAAATGTTGTTATTATTATTATTATTATTTATTATTATTTATCTACAACACCAGACTCTAACTATTGATATAACCATTAACATTTTTGATATCTTCTCTTTACAGCCGAATTTCATCCAGTTTTGTCGGAGTGACTATGAATGTCGATGGCGATCACCGAGTCGTAAGTTCTGTATGGGAGGCGAATGCGAGAGATGGTATCAACTAACACCTTGCCAAACCAACAGTGATTGTACTAACTTCCGTAATGGCAGATACCGACTGTGCCGTAATATGTACTGCAGGAAAACCAAAAATTGTAAGTTATTTTTCATTTTCTATACCATTCATGATTGCCATTTTCGCAATGTAATCGAATCTAATACAGTGCGTCCCAGAAAAAAAACGAAACCGAAAGATTTCATGCATGGCTGATTGTCAACGAAATGGAGTTAAGTCTTTTGTCAATTCTGCTTGTTGCAACGGCAGGCAGCCAGTGAAAATGAATTCGTTTGATAAAATTATGGAAATGCAAGCACTACTTTAAACAAACAGAAATTTGTCATTCCTTGCTTATTTTTCCTGATTGAGGTGTCATATGAAAAGGCAGAAACCCAACTTTCTAGAAATGTGATTTTCTTTTTGAAATTCAGATCGTCCGCCAAATAACTTTTTGGTTTCCTCTCTTCAAATGAATTTCAATCACTCATGCGTGAAATATGCATCAAATGAAAGAGGAGAATTTAAGCTTTCCAAATATGTGTCATTTATTAATTATGAATGTGACTAAGTTATGATAAAACATCGATAAATCTGGGTTTCGTTTTTTCTGGGACGCACTGTATATACGAAGTTGTAAAACGCCTCGTAGCAAATTATTTCACTCAAATATCTCGAATACTTTTATTTTAATAGTCAGAATGCGAATTGCACGAGTAGTTGTTTCTAGGTTGGAAAAACATTACGTCTTGCCCTTCCTAACAACAGTTGATTTTCGCAATTTGCATTCTGACTGTAGAAATACAATTAGTCGTAACAGGTAAGTGAAATAATACGTATAAAAGAGACATTTAACTATAGACGTATGCAATAAATTTGACCAAGAACCAAAAAGAGAAATTCATCTCCTCATATTCTGCAACGAATCAAAATATGTAAGTAGATATTTCCAACGATAATAATAAATGGATTTCTGTATTTTTTTCCTCAATAATTCAATTCCCTACGCCTCGTCCAAATATCCTCGTTCATATTTTGTTCTCTGTGTACACTAATAATTGAAAGCAATATTTTCTCCTTAACTCAATCATATTTCTTTCCATAAAACAAAAGGTCAAATATTTTAGCGGAAAATGTTTTCGTTTAGATTACTCGTATTATTTTTAATGGGTACTAGCAGTGGAACCGTATTTGAAGGAAACTATAGATAAGTTATTGTGAATTGTTGAGCTAAACTGGGACTCCTTGAACAAAAGTGGCTCAGGTTTCCACAATCACAACAAAACGATAAACCTCTATCAGTGGAATCAGTAAAATAAAAATAGCTGCAGTGACGTTGCATAATTTAAATCTTAAAGGTACACAACACTACACAAAATTAATTACTGATCGTATAGCGATAGAAACATCTCAGATTTCAAAGTCTAAATTAGTGGAGTGGGGTGCATTTGTTTTCGACCTACTTATGAGCGTTTTCCTTTTCCGTTTAAAACTTGATTATCATAATAGTATAGTCAAATAGGTGGGGAAAATCCGTCCTTTTTATATTTGTTATCCCTGTTATTTTAAGGCACAGCCTCCAAAAGCTCACTACATGCATTTATCCTAGAAATCACGTCGATCGTGTGTTTAAAAAAATCTAATAACTAGACAGAGAGAGAGAGAGAGAGAGAGAGACCATGGTCGTGGGTGGGAGAAGGGAAGCGAACTATGATAGTTGAACGAACTCGCTTGTTAAAATGGATGTACCCCCATATAGGTTGACTGCATCTTCAAGTTGAATTAATTCACGGCTAAATGGTTGAGATAGAAAACAATAATGGGATGAGTTCCTTCTTCGTCCATTACCATGCCGCTTTCTTTCTTCAACTCTACCGACCTACAATCATTCCATGAGCTTGAAGGAAGAGCATCTATGCATGCAATTAGGGGCCAAGGCGGTGTTCTCGCCTGTTATCATTATACACCGACATTCACATGTTATGTGTGGTGACATGGTAACAGCATTCATCTTCACGATACCCCCTTTAGTAAGCTCAATGTTGTTGTTGTTGTTTTTATTTCTGAAATCAGATAAAAAAATATTACACATAGTAAAATATTAAAAATGGAATATTAATACATGTACATAGACAAAAATTGGTGGGAGGCCCAATTCAGCAAATAATAGGGACTTTTAGATTTGCGTGGACTGATACGTGTGACGTCCATTCAAGGCAGTGCATTAAAAGGACGTCGACCGTAGCAATCCATATTGTCTTCGTGCAAATCTAAAAGTCCCTATTGTTTATAGAACACTACTGTTCTTCCTTGGGTCCTTACCCTACAATATTAACATAAAAGCGACATAAAGCAGAATAGAAACAAAACATAAATACAATACAATGTAACTATTGATATTAAGAAAGCACAACCTTATTTTATTCAGCCCTTACTTAGTAGTAGCTATCGCCCAATTCAACGAGGAAAACATTTTCTTACATTTTGTACACAAGTCATACTTTTACAATATCATTGGTAATAGCAAAACAATTTAGTTAATTTTGTTTTTATAACTTACAAACATGATTATAATAAATCAATTGAATCCTTCTAACGATTCCAGGGTTGTTGTTTATAAGACATTCGACTAATTCTACTAAGTTTACGAAAATTAAAATGTAATTCTTAATAAATCCTTTTACTTTTGCTTTCATGTTTTCATGGATATGTGGATATAAAATTATTTAAATGTCATCGATTGAAGACAGCAAAAATATAATTCAATTGTTGCTCAATCAATTTTTTTCTCCTTCTTCATTTTCTTTACCTGCAGTCGGGCGGTAACATCTTTTCCTCAACAAAGACAGTGTTAACCCATCTCCATCAACATCATCACCATGGTAACAGGCTCCTCATCTTCTTATTGTAACGTGATGGTGTTTGTACTGATGACATCACATGTGATCTTTCCTCAATCGAATGCGGGTGCAATTTGTGTTCATGATGTAAAGGCATGCATGTCATTCATTCTTTTTTTTGTCTGTATTTTAACGTACGAATAAGCGAAAACTCTGTGCATTTTCAAACAGTGGAATTAAAAATGTTTTTAAAAAAAAAATGACAACTAAAATACATTTCAGGCGAATAGGCAGTTATTTTTTTATTACAGCAGCTTTAAATTGATTTCGGTCGTCCATTTCTCTTCCTCTTTCTCTTCGTCAAACCCTTTCCTCCTCTCCATCGAGTTTAACCCTTTTCCTCTTTCTTTCTCCCTCTCTCTCTTTCTCTCTTTCTCTCTGTCTCTCTCCCTCTCTTTCTCCCTCTCCCCCTCTCTCTCTCTCTCTCTCTCTCCCTCTTTCTATCTATCTATCTCTCATACTCATGCCCCCACTACCTTCTACTTTCCTTCAACTATGTAAAGAACTCCAATGCGGTGACCTACTTGATGTATTTCATTTCGATTCTGTCTGGAATAGCAAATGACTATTTCATCACTATTGAGGGCGCCATAACCGAACCCTGAGAAAGTGACATTGTTTCCTTCATCTCCAAATTGACACCCACTTTTTTAGTCGTGAATCTTTTACATCAAGTACGATATCAATCGTTCGTTTGTTCCGCCACGGGAACACAAACTCTAATATATTTATTTATCTTCGGTGGCCATAGATTATTCCTACAATTTTAGACATTATCATGTCAGGCCTTTGTGATTAAAAGCTCGTCAATGTACATTATATGTGAAGGCCATTTATCACGACGAGCTCAGTTCAGAGGAGAGCGGTATTTTAGTGATCAAAACATTTTGTAACAACTCAGCATAATTATAACAGAGTGACCTCCATGCATGTTACATATAGTGTGATCATTGCGATTCCTTTTCATCGATTGGTCATTCACAGTACATCAACGAATGTATTACATCTCCATATTAGAGCTCTTCTGACCCTGTTTCACAAAACTTGTTATCGATAACAAGTTACAATAATATATTGAAATCGTGGCATTTAATTGGCTGAGAGCAAATACGTCATCAGTTTTGCATTTGTTATTGTTTACAAAATGTAAGAAACATAGGCCTACTTGGTAATTCCATGATATAGAAGAAAAGCAAATGTTTTTGACTGATTTGTTTTCAACGACATGAAGTTTATTATTGTACTTTCAATCCTCATTGGGGTGGAGAAATATCATTTCATAACATATTTCTGTCATTTTATAGCTGGAGGATAATGTATAATCACTTTCGATATATTTGTAACATGTCTTGTATTCGATGAATAATTGCATGTCTGTTGTATGGGCCAACAAAGTTTACCAATATTTATTATATTGTATATAGTCATACGGATTTACAGAAGAAAAAAACCGTCATCCCTGGTCATACTGAACTCGGTTTTTTTTACTTGATAAGATAAACAAGTGACATAAAATAAATCTAAATGTTAACATGTTATATAATTATATCAATTAGTTGGTCATTTAAGTACTATTACTCTCTTTTTAGAACAGAACATTAATGATTGATATAGACAAGGAAACTATTGTGTGAACTTGTCGAATATATAGTTGAAATTCAGAGGAAAAGCCCTAATTATATTTGATTGGTCAATTTGATGCAACAATATGTAAATAAAGTTCGAAGCAATCAGCCTGCTTATGCACGTTTGTCATGCTTGGCCATGCACTCCTTAAACATGGCAAATTGATTATGTGTTTATTATATCCAATTCAATTCAATCCAATTCAATTTTATTTCTATTTTCAACAAAAAATTACGAACCAATTATAATAATTTACACAAATTAAGAAATATCCAATAATCAAGGAATATCCTAAATCACACTTCCTCAAACACGTCCAATATTAAGATGTATCCATACAGAAATGGCAGGAATTTGTAACCTGATAAACAAATAAATCCAGGAAAATGTGGTACTTTGCCGGACGGTTATTCAATTGATCTGTTTTGTATATAATGTAATTTGAAGAGTATGTATTCAGGTTGTTAGATCTGCCATGAAAGCATTCATTTTTTTTTTAAATTTGGAGCCAGAAGGGCGTTAACTCGTATATGTTACCCCTCAGTTGCTACCCTTCTCGCTCCAAACAGATTCATCTTGGATAGATTTTGATGCATATTATGATAATAAAAGACATGTAAATAGATATCTAGAGTCTTCCTGTCTCGTTAAGAGCTTCTTTTGTACGCACTGTGCTGTACCTCTGTCTTCGGTCGATATATATTACAGCTTACGAGGAATCTATTATCATACATTTAATTGTACTAATATTAATAAGAAAGAAAAATCGATTAACGTTTGATCATTACTTAAATTTGATAGGGGGAGGGGGTAGATATCTGAGATTACAATTAAGTAATTACTAACAAATGAACCATTATTATTAAATATTACATGGTACCTTTATACGACAAAATATTTTAAATCGGATATAATGTAAGTTGTGGAATCAGTTTTGGAATTCCGCTTAGGAATCTTTAAATTCAAAACTGTGCTCAAGAACACTTTGTTTGTATCTGCAGGTATTATTTCGAAGAAATTCAGCCACAAAACAAAATGATATCAAGATCAGTCAAAGCAGAACAAAAAATGTTTAGAATTGATCTAAATGGATTGTTCATGCAAGACCTCTTCTTGAATCCTTTAACAATTCCTCAAGTTAGCTGTTTGTTTTTGGTGGTGTTGTTTATGAAGATTATGATGATGTTGATGATACTGATGACGAAGATTGTGACAATGATGATGATAATGATGATGATGATGATGATGATAATGACAAAGAATGGTGATGATGATGATGATAATGACGAAGATTGTGATGATGATGATGATAATGATGATGATGATGATGATAATGACGAAGAATGGTGATGATGATGATGATAATGACGAAGATTGTGATGATGATGATGATGATGAATATGATGATGGTGAGGAGGAGGAGGACGACGACGTCGATGGTGATGATGATGTTGATGATGAAGAGGTCGTTGATGATAATGATTTAGTGATGGTGCTGAGGATGATGGTGTTGACGACGACCATGATGATGTTGAGGACGACGACGTCAATGGTGATGATGATGATGTTAATGAAGAAGAGCTTGTTGATTATGAGGAGAACAGCGATAAAATTCGTGGTGAAGTAAGAGATGATAGTTCAGTCTATACAGTATACATAGTAATGTCCAAGTCAGGGCTAATCAGCAGTAAACTACCATCAGGGTTATATTAATCTTGTTAGAGGTAATTGCTGAAGTAAATTTTTGAGTGTTTTTATATTAAGATACACCTATGGAAAAGGCAGGAAGAAAATGCCCGAAATAACATTCGGAACACCTGTCTTTTCGAGTCGACAAAAAGGCATTGGTGTATTTTAAGGATGTACACGTCATCACTAGATATTTCCGGGGTCTGGCTGCTTCGCTTTAAAATGGGAATATGATTAAGGTTAGGGGTCCACAATTTCTCTCACAAAATGAGAATAAATTAAATTAAAATAAAGAATATATAAATGCGAAATTAACATGTACTAGAATGGATTCGTTCAGATTTCATACCAGTGTGGTTATTGCTGTTTATAAAAGAGGAGCTACCGTAATAATACATAATGCATATAATAAAGTGTTAACGTTGAATGCAGTCATTAGAATCTCCCTGCCGTAGGTGGCATAGTTCTCATTTTATGATGGTATTTGATGGAGTACGGTCAGATTGTTATGAGAGGGGGGATCCCCATTCTCTTTTACAGCATCCGCTCTCGCATCGTGGACCTCAGTCCTGTTTTGCTCTCATTGAAGGTTACAGCTCACAACTAGACTTATCATCCGCATGATGGCGTCAAGACGAAAATCACAAAACACAAAATATTTACATGTATATACGGTCATGATACACTACTTGATAAATTCATCATTGATTTATCTGTAAATTTATTACTGATATTCATTATGTTTCTGATATCATATCGGTTGGCCTATTACATCTATTATCATCTATTAATCATTACTTATTTATATATTCATCTATTTATTTATCTATTTACTATTATATATATATATATATATAATTTTTTTAAAATTTATTTATTTGAATTTAATTTAATTTTCATTCATGATGATTATGAAGTATTTGATGTTTAATAATCACAACGGATGACAATAATAATTTGCCCTCGTACACAATGCTCCAATCCACCCACCATCGTGACGGGGAGGGGAGACAGAGAGGGCGTGGGCGGTGCTGCAATATAGTAGTTGGCGATGAACTTTCCATAAAAGAAAATCTTTTATATTAATTGCTCAGGATTACAAGGACGTTCTACTCGATTGTTCATAAACCAAGAAAGGAAAATCACAACCTAAAATAGACACCAGACAATGAAAGCGTGTTCGACAGAGTTCTTAAAAGGTGATTATAAATGTGTTATCAACAGAAGAGGATTTTTATAGATTTAAATGTTGCATCGTTTGGTTAGCTTTAAAAACAAATTCATTGCATTAATGTCAACCATGGTAACACTGAAGAAGAAGATGAAAGGAGTGGTTTATGGGTACTAAAGAGAAAGAACGTTGTAAAATCAATAACTTGCCCTTTATCGTGTTTAGCTGATGCAGTTTCTTTGCGAACTTACTAAACACTACGTGCACCTGCAAAGGAACCCCCTATTGATTAACATTTATTTTGTTTTGGTTTATGGAATCGAAAGAGCAAAGTGTATAATGTAGGTCGGTGTGAAAGAGTCATAATTATATCGATTATATTAATAATGTATTTGCATTTCGACATGCACAAGAAACAGGAGCCTCGCAGTGTGTGTAATCACCAATATAACTACCTCTTCCTCGGTCATGATTTGTCCTGCTTCTTCCTTCTTTCTTCTTCCCACTTTTCCCTTTTCCTTCTCTTTATCTGTTTCACTTTTCCTTGTCGTTTCGTGGTTGTTTGTTGTTTTGTAATATTGTCTCGTGTTTTCCAAGTCTTCGTAGGCAAAATTTGAAACAATTACATTTATTTCTGGGGGACCCACAAACTAAAAGCATTGCTTTTTAGTGGATCCCCCAGTTCCTCAGAAATTAAGAATTTCTTTTTTAATAATTTTATTATGTGCAAAGTGTATTTGTATAATTACCAGAAAAAATGAATTATGTATGAAAAAAATGTAATATCTTTGTTTACCATTCTGTTGGAAATGATATAAATATGAATTGAATTGAATAATAAGGGTAATGACTCGAAAACATACAGAAATGTTAAGAAACCAAGAAAATCAAACACTCCTTGGCATAACCATGGGCATAGGCGCCGGAAGTGGGGGGGGGGGGGCAGGGGGCAGTTGCCCCCCCCAGTCAAAAAAGTGGGGGGGGGGCAAAACGCAATTTTGCCCCCCCCCAAAAAAAAAAAAAAAAAAAAAAAACGCCCCCACCCCCTCTCAAAAACAAAAAAAAAACAGTAAAGGAGTAAAGATGGTTTGTATTTTTAACCCAAAAGAACATAACAATAATAAAAACCTGAATTAAATGACGTATACAATTCTATTCAAAGAAAAGGAAAGTTAACAGGAATTAAATTTCCTAAACATTGCGCATGCTTCCTATATTTATCAATGGAGGTTGTTAATATAGTAGCGCGCGCATATCGTGGATATATTAGGGACTTTTAGATTTGCGTGGACTGATACGTGTGACGTCCATTGAAGGCAGTGCATTAAAAGGATGTCGATCGAAGCAATCACCATTGTCTTCGTGCGAATCTAAAAGTCACTATTGTGAGAGAATGGGAAAGCGTGTCTGTCGTTTTTGTTTTAGGGGTGAGAAGCTCATGAGCCCCTGATCGCTGGCGTACTTATGGGGGAGGGGGGGGGGGGTTAATTTGTATTCGATAATAGTAATTTACAAATGTTGCTGAAATGACATGATTTTCCGGTATTTTTTCTCAATTTTTTTGTAAGAAGTCATACCTTTTTATGCGTTTGTTGGAAATTAGAAATTCCCAAATTTACAGTCGGGCGAAAAATATGCTTATTTATAAGCCTGTATGACAGGGACTGCAGAACGGCCGGGCTCGGGGGCTCGAGCCCCCCTCACTTTTTGAAACAGTTTTTTAAAGAGAAAAAGAAAGAAAGAGAGAGAGAAAAAATAAGTGACCTGCCAATGTCACAAAATATGCTCATCTGACCGTAATTAAATGCCTAAAATCCCAGAGCTTACGGGGGCTCCGCCCCCGAACCCCACCAAGGGCCCTTTGGGCGGTCCCCTGTATGCTCATCTGACCGTTATTAAATACCTAAAAAAAAAAACGAGCTTCCGGGGGCTCTGTTTCCTGGAATCTCCGCCAATTGGTGGTGAATGGGATGCAGATTTTTCTTCTGCCCCCCCCTTCCAAACGTTTTTGCTCGTTACGTCACTGCCCCTTGAAGGTGAGCCCCCTAGAATGTTTGCCCCCCCCCCCCCCCCATCCCAAACTGCTTCCGGCGCGCCTGACCATGGGGATACTTTGTTGCAAAAAAAATGTATCAACCCAGTTGTAGTCCGTTCCATTGATCTGGCAGCAAACATTACTGGGTTATATAAGCTCACTGGGGGGTGCTGTCAGTGACTTCAGCAGTGAAAAGGCACCCCTATATCACGATACTCTTCCCAACACACTATTTACTTAAGCACGTCTATTTTTTCTCTTCAAAATCTTCTTTGTTTGTTTGCTGCTACACTAAACGATGAACTCTTTTAACACCTTTCAACGATGGTCTTTTGTTGGTTGGGAGGGGGGGGGGGGGGAGCTAACAAAGCATAATGTATGCTCGTAAGTAAGCAACCAGGACACCTACGGCATTAAATCCTCTTCAAGAGGCTTGGTAAATAAGGACCAATGCCTTACCAACGGGACCTCCTCTGGTTACGACATGAGTCCACTGAGCCATCGCGCATCCACTATAATAACTTGTACAAATAGATCTCACTCCAAATCAAGTCTTTGTTTGATAATAGTTAGAGCTAGTGAGAATAAAAAAGACAACAAAAATTTACCCGTATATCAAATTATATACTTCATACTGAACACAATTAGGTAATAATTTAGTCACAAAAAGTAGGGCGGAATAAAAAAAACCTTTTAAAGTGGAATATAATAAAGGTGTCACAAAACCTTAAATTGATGTGAAGGCTTGTTCCACAAGTTTGCACTTGCATGCATGTATCGTTCTTGAAACAAACGTTTTGTAGCAGTAGAGAACGGCTAAGGTGGCCAGGTGGCTAAAAATGAACTCGATTGCGATCAGAAGAACCGAAGAAGAAAAAAATATTGACAAAGTTTGTGACGCCAAAATGTCGCGTAGCGCTACACTACCTTTTGCCGGGAAGTTAAATTGCGCGTTCGGGGGTTTTTTCCCAGCAAAACGAAGTGTACCATGAGAAAGACATATTTGCAAATTAATTTGAGAACATAATAAATCAGGTAAATATCTTTCTCTAAGAATAGTTTTGGCTACATGGAACATAGAAACATTATCGTTTTTAGCACTTGAAGTAGGTGTTAAAACTTCAAAAGCGTTTTTCTCGGTCCCCCCTTTTTTTTTAAATCAGCGCCCACGCTACGCGACCTTTTACCGGGCAACCGTTTCGCTGCATCTTTACAGACCAGAAAACCTCAATTCATTATGGTAACTTAAACATAGATTTGACTTAGTCTTTGTTCTTTATTAGATGCAGTGTTCACCTCAAATAACATGGGAATGTCTTGGACAAAAATCAATAAAGACACGTTGGAAGAATTTTCACACATCATAAACAACACCTTTTCTTGAAATAAGAAGAAGAAGACAATTAAATTAATAATGGCCCGAATTTACAAAGGAAGTTTCTCGACAAACCTAGGTTTATGTGCGTCATATGACGCGTTTCAGACCAAGGTTCAGACAAAACCTCCTTTGTGAACTCGGGCCAAAAATAATGTGTCCAATTTATATCATTGACGTCAATAAAGGCGTGGCCACAGCTCATTTGACCGCATGACGAGCGGCCCATCATTAGACAGAAAATTTGGGATTTGTGATCCTTTATTTCTGAGGGTTCACGAGGCCGCAGATCGAAAACATTCGATGGTGCCGACTGTGCTGTCCTCGAGGCCGATACGGTACTGTGCGGGACGCCTGAGGCCGATAGGGTACTGTGCGAGCTTTGAGGCCGATACGGTACGGTGTGGGCTTGTAGGTCGATACGGTACGGCGAGGTCGTTGAGGCCGATATGGCAGTCAAACTGACAGATGTAATTCTCGTGAGCCTAGTTCTTGTTACCCATTTCTTGTTTTGTTCTTTGGATCTGATATAGACGTTGGACCGTCTTGAGCGATGAAAACTCACACTCTCTCTTAAGGACTATTGTACACAACAATGGGTTGTCTGGGGAACCACTTCTATTTTTACTGGCGGGGTTCAGGGTTCAGCCGTCATTAGCGATACAAACTGTAATCCTTCCTTTGGAATTTAAATTGCATTGCTCTCACTGTGTGCTCCTTTCCTGGTGGTATGCGGCTCCCAAGAAGCTATTTCATGCAATCTGAGGAAAACGTAAGACCAATTGTTTTACCATACCTCTTCACAGCCCACTGCTGCCAAGAGACTTGCTAAAAAAAAGTCTTGATTTATTTTATTGGCCCTTGACGAACAGGGGGAGGGAGATAGGAGGGGCTAGGCCAGCGCCATCCTCTGTTGGAAATGTCAGCCTGAGTTCAGGATTAGATCACAACGTCATTTCTTCTTCCTCCTAACTCTATCTTCATGTTATTACATGATTAAAGGGAGAATAATTGAATCAAACCATAATTGTCAGGAAGGAAACCACGCTGTCTGTAAATTTTGTCGCCTGCATGCACTTTGCAACCACCTTCAATACGAAAGGGCGCGGACAGATCAGTCAAGCGAGAGAAAGGTTACGCCACTATTCCTGCGTTGTACTAAGTAGATGGACGCACAACTTTGAGTTAAGTACCTTGTAGAGTGCTGGACAATAAGGTTTGTTTCCTTGTGTTTGAGGAAAGAAGGATATATATAGTCTTGGGTGTCTTCAAAACCTTCTCAAAGGAAGCGAGGAAGAGAAGAAATGTACGACACATCGAAGCGCCCACAATCATTACCGAGCTAGAAGGCTGAGAAGAAAGCTATACTTATCTGCATCGCAAAGACTTGGGTTTTCATGTTTGACGTAATACGATTATCGGCCTACTGATCTCTACAAAATGTGATTCATCTCTAACCGTTCACATGTAGACAGGATCGACCTCCATGTTTTTGAACAGGTGAGTCAAGTGTCCATCCCTTCATTACCATGATTTTTAATTATTGTTGGTGCTACTCTTGTATGTTATTGATTTCGGATGGTTTGTATAAGCGCATCGACACATCAGTCGATCAGACAACTCGAGTGTCTTCTTTAGATATAAATAATCAATAAAGTTTTAAGAAAAGGTCAGTTTTTATTTTAAAGATCAATGCCCGTTAATGTGCACTTATCTGCAAATTCATTATGGATAATTGGGAATATACATTCTATTTATATAAGATGTAGACGTTCAGAAACCTGTACTTTTTACGATATCAGCCATTTTCGTAATGTACCCGGTAACCATATCATATGCATACGTCGTTAAAAGGCCTGGATACGAATGATTTCAAATCACCTGACACAAATAATTGTATTTCAACAGTTAGAAATCAAATTGCATATATTACGTGTTATTAGGAAAGGCCAGCCACACTGTTAGTCCTATCTAGCAACAACTAATGTATACAATTTGAATTTTGACTATTGAGACACTAATTTTCGTAACAGTTGAATAAAATGATCTGTATTGAGGCACTTCATTTATAAAGAAGTATGCATTAAATTTGATTACATTACGAAAATGGCCTATTTAAGGTATATGAATACACCTGAAGTTTTGATGTGTGAATGCCTGTAACCATGTTTGTACCCCTTCAAATAACATCTCCTTCGAAGCTTTCGTAACTATCAATGGAAATGTTTATGTAGTATTATGAGGGAAATTCCCTTTAATAGGTAACCAAGTCATACTATTCAGATGACTGGAACGGATGAAGAGAGATCCATTGTCCACCGTGTCTTTTTTCTTCACTGTATCACCTTCAAAAAACGATTGATAAACATTTCATTTTCGTTTTCCCGTCGCCTCGGGTGGGGATGGGGGGGGGGGGGGGGGGGGGGGGGTCACATGTCATATTGAAAGAACAGGACATGATAGAGTTAAAGGTATTACACAGTTTTGGGAAATTTTGAAAATTGGGTAGATAGTGATTCTTTACAATTTTGATATATTTGGATGCCCCTGTCGATATATTATAGGCACTAGAAAAATTAGCCCCTAGAACACTTCTGCTTTCGAGAGAAAAAAAAATTGAATATCAAAATTTACCGGTGCTCCCGGTAAATTTTGATAAATTTCAAATAGCTCCTATGGCCGTACAATGGTAGCTGCGACCATGAAAATCTCAAAATATGTAGTTGTGATATATAATTTCCAAACGGGAATAGCTAATCGGTCGATTTTAGTCAAGAAACATTTTTGTATATCTTAATTAATATCTTGACCCTGAGAGGGAGCTATTTAACAAAAAGAGTTTATTATTTACAATTTCATAACTTTAGAGTCGATTTCAACCGCGACAAAGATCACTGAATATTGTAGGAGAGCATATGCTTCTAATATGTTCATTTGAACCAAATTCATGACCCCATACCAAACATGTGTATTACCTTTAAAAGATATTCTATTTTCGGGGTATCTTCTATCTCTAAAATGTAATTATGTTACATAGATCGATACATAGATCAATACAGAATGTTTGGATGATTGTACAAACAGGTCGCTTTTTGCAATATTAATTTGATACATCACAATAATGGTTGCTGTATTTATTTAACCCACAGTTCGGATTAATCATCATCACATGATAATCAATTGAATAGATGCTCGCTTCTCGTGATGTTTTTGAAATTTATGATGGGAATAAATATACTTGACTTAATTTTAAAGATAAAGACCAGTTATGGTCATGCGATTGCATTGTGAAAGAAACGTTGTGGATCGCTCAGAAAAGGTTGATCATCTAGCATATAAGTATTGGTGTGTACTGCAAGGCTCTGGAATCATCAAAATGATAAGAAATTTGGCCCAGTCTTGGTTAAGTAACAAGCACTGTACACAGAAAGATGTATATGGGACTGCGCGACACATGCGCGATATCTATCAGGTCCAAAAAGATATAATAATTTACCAAATATATCAATTAGTAGACGGTTTCTCAGTCGGCAAAATTTGTATCATCACGTATCAGTTAAAACATATTCTTTCACATGATTGGTAATAAGAGCTTCCATTTCATTTTTTGAGAGGGGGGCGTTTCCAAAACTGATCTGTACCTTTAAGAAACTAAAATGTTGTTATTCTCTAGATCTTGTCAAACAAGCCATGTCAAAAATAATTGTTAATCGAAGAATTGTGTTGTAAATCGTGACATCTATGAATTGTTAACTTAATCTAGATTGACGAGCCTGTTAGTTTTATATCAAAAAATATATATAGCGTTAAAAATCCAAGATAGGCTGCCACAGATGATGCGAACATACAGCCATAATTAGAAAACCCATATCGGAGATGTGTTGTAACTGACAATTAACATAACATTCAATAATACATGTGTCTCGTGTGATAAATTGGTTTAAGGTCAATGGGATATTCGGTATTTGGCATTGTATACAAGGGTGCTATTCCCGTTTAGAAAACAAAATCTTTGTTCGAACAACAGTTATGATTATGATTATTTGCTTCTCTCTTTCTCTCTCTCTCTTTTAATTTATCTTTCTAGCTCCTTCTCTCTTCCTCTCTCTCTCTCTCTCTTCATTTATCTTCCTAGCTCCTTCTCTCTTCCTCTCTCTTTCTCACTCACTCTAGATTTATCTCAATCTCACCTTCTCCCTCTCTCTCTCTCTCTCTTTCATTCTCTCCTTTTCTCTTTCTCTCTCTCCTTCTCTCTCTCTCTCTCTCTTGCTCCTTCCCTCTTCCTTTCTCTTTCTCACTCACTCTAGATTGATCTCAATTCTCTCAATCTCACCAATCTCCATCTCTCCCCCTCTCTCTCTCTGTGCCTCTCTCTATATCTCTCTCCTTATCTCTCTCTCTCCCTCTCTGTTTCTCTATCCTTCTCTCTCTCCTGCTCCTTCTCTCTCTTTCTCACTCAATCTAAATTTATATAAATTTTTCTCAATCCCCCCCTCTCTCTCTCTCTCTCTCTCTTTCTCTCCTTCTTATCATGTTTATCTCCACTTCTCTCGAGATCCTCCTTCCATCCTCATCTACCTCTCTTTCATATCCATTAACATTTCATCAAAAGTACATCACCACAATCATCCATATTTGTTTTTCATTCTGTATAATGGGCGATCCAATTCACAGGTTTTCGCAACCTTCATGGAAAGACCCGCATATAACCTTTGTAAATATAGTTAAAATTTACTGTTATTTGTTATACTTTGATTTTTATAATGCGAACAAATTAAATTGAATTGAATAACCTTGATCGCAATTCGCTCATTATATTATCCTATCATAATATATATCCTGTTGTGAGTTCCGTTTACTTGATTTCATTCTGCTGAGCAATGTTGGTTTACCTAGGCTTATGTTGCACAAAACAATACATCCGTTATGCATTTCATTTTTCATCATAGAAGATGATCTTTGAAGATATCCAATTCAATTCAATTCAAATGATTACATTTCTCATGAAAAACTTAATTAAATGCAATGTTATTTACAATTTAACATATAATATTTCAACTAAAGAAAATACAATGAAACAAGACAAATAATAAAGTAATGTCCCTAGAATAGAGGAACTTAATAGTAGCAGAGCTTGTTGAAGTATTAGTTCCTCATAGGATGTTTTACAATACGTCTTGAAAACAAAGTTTACGTAGAAAATCAATAAGTTAAAAAATATGTAACAATAAAAAAAAAAATGAATTTCGGATGGACATTTTTTTTTAGAGGAAAAAAAAATCGGGAAAAATAGAAGAAGGCAAAACAGAAAGAAATATTGAAAAGGAAAATGAATGATTGCATAAGCTCTACAAAGAGGAGGTTAGATCAACAGAAAGAGGGAGAAAGGGATTGAGTCGAGAGTCAAACAAACCGAGATTCATGTATACCGACGTATCAGCAATGCCGGCAGCAGACTGGCGACGGCACATACATTTATGCAAATGTGTTTAAAAAGTTATTTTCCAGCTTTTTTCGAAATGTATATAAACTGGTACTTTGTTCAAGAGATGGGTCTATGTTAATCCAAAATACTGGACCAGTGTAAATATTTGTGTTTTTGTGCGAAAGCTGTTCCTATTCGAGGAGGGTGATTGGTACGACTGTCCAGTGGGGTATAAATGTATCTCGCAATTTTTTGTTGACAAATGTATGAAATCGGGAAAGGTTACTCATTTTTAATAAGTTGGAAATTACGTAGGTACCAAGAATACAAATCTTCAATTTTAAAGGGATAGTTGAGTTTTGTTGCAGAGGGCGTTGCACAATTTTATGTTGGTGTGAGGTAATGAACAACTTAGTGTCAAATTGAAAGAACATACAATTCAAATCACAAAATCATCTTTGTTTGATCAAAATCGGTTCAGAGACGGCTGAAATATCCACAAATATAACAATTTCTAATATTTGTGGGGCAACACAAATATACGATAATTTTGAACCGGCCAATGAAAAAACGAGATAGGTCCTTATACGTTTCATTCCAACCAATGCCAATGTTGTTTTTTGTTGGCATTTCAGGTTAGTTATAATAAGCACAACCAATGTATTGATATTATTAACTAAGTGATTAATCAACGGTCACCGTATATATTTGAAAACAGAGCTGGATTGGTCCTCGTATTTAATCTAAATTTCACACATTTTGGGGTCTAAAATTTCCTTCATAGCAAATTTAGGTCCTAAAAGGCACTAGAAATGTCATGAATAAGAATAAGAGAATAACCATGCACTTTGAAGGCATTTGCGGTTTTAAACAAGAACTCAATTATCCCTTTAAGAATGTTGTCTTGTTAAAATAAGTGATTAGTATGGGAACGAAATTAGACATTATGGATTATTCTTATTGCATGCTTCTGCAAAGTTAATATACGATCAATTAAATTCTAACTAGAATCTTCCACTGCTAAAATCCCATGATTTAGGTAAGGCAAAATAAGGGTTATGTACAGTGATAATAAACACCTGTTAAAAGGAAATGAAGTTTTAACATGATTTATGATACCAATGTTTATTGATAATAAATTACGTAAATGATGATATATGCACTTTCCATGTCAATTTGCTATCAGCATAAATCCCAAGGAATTTAGTATTCTAAACTCATTCTAGTTCGATACAATTTATTTGAAATGGACCAGGAAGATGATCGATAGTGTTACTAAATAGTATATAATTTGTACGTTAATGTTCAATGATAGTTTGTCGGCTTGTATCCAACTTTGAACCAAAACTAATTCCGAATTAATTGTATCTAGGAGAGTATGTTGGTAATGGCATGAGAGAGAACTAGAAATGCAATCGTGTCACAACGATGTGCGTGCAATGACGCCATGTTTCTACGTGTCAAACGAAAGAGCTTCTCTTGCCCTATCCAGAGCAATTTGTACGAGGTCTGTAGCTTCTGTGATATTGGAGATAGGTAGGGCGAAAGAAAGGCCTCAACAGTGACCTTGATGGGATGGTAGTGACTATGCCTACGAAGTTTGAAAGAAATTGGGATAGGGGAAAGGACGTAGAAAGGGCTCGCAAGCACTGCGTGCAATAACAAAGGGGATTTGGTGTATGTTCGTCATTGCAATAAAGATCGTTCTGGGGGTCAAAAGCGTGAACCCGATATGCCCCATAGACAATGCGTGTAATGAATGGGCGGAAAACGTGCAGGATCTGTATTATGACCGGAGTTAAATTGTTTTTTCTCTCTCTCTTTACGTCTCTTTATGGGCCGTATTTGGTATCATTAGAAAGAGAATTTCATGGTTGTTATTGTAAACCACTCTCTTTTTTTCTATGATAATCCTATCGAAACACGTGATGTAAAATAGATTTATAGGACAAAATGGCGTCTTAAATGGCCCCCTTGACCAATTTCAAAGATCCGGCCAAGAGGTGCCCTGCGTATTGGAACTCGGCATGTCACTGCAAATTTTCAAGGAAAAAAAAGGACGTTTAAGGGGCGAAAAGCAGTCTGAAAAAATGACGTCATAGCCGAAACGTGTTAGATTCGGGCGGAAACTCGGCGGAATTCGTGTAGTGATCTTTGTTCAAATGCGATTTACTCACAATTTTCTGTGTGAACATATATTATACTTGGTATCATTCGAAAGGGCACTTCATTGCGGTCAGTTTGACACCATTGTTAACTGCGCGCAATGTATTGCACGCATTGAACGCGCTATTACGTAATCCATAGTAAATTCATCAGTTTTGGCGATAACTTTGCGCTGACATATTTGAATTTTACCAAACTTAGCAAACAGTTGTCACGTATATGGATACATATGTCTGCCAAGTTTCATTGACATAGGTATAAAGATCGCCATTTTAGAGCAAGTTGAAGTTATTTTGGAATTCTCTTGAAAATGGCGAATTTGGAGGGCATTTTTCTGAAAGTCGGTCAGTGTTAGGGTATATAATTTTGTATATGCCTGGAAAGGGCATATCTTCAAGTATCTAAATCCAAAAAAGGGTACGGGTTTGCCAAGCCATAATGGAGATACGGCCACAGAAAGAAAGCCAATTCCCAGAACTTTAGAGGGCGCTATTTATGTTGTGCAAAGCCATTGGAGCTTGAAATTGGGCATGGCTCTGTGCAATTATGAGATAAAAATACTGTGAGATTTAAATACAAAACGGACATTATATGAGAAAGTTATGGCAGTTTTAGATTATTTAGGGGTCAATTTTTCAAGAATTTGAGAGATTGTTGACGGTGTCGGTTTCAGATTTGAATTTTGAGTATGAAGATGGCATTTTGAATGACAGGTTATCCGTCGCAGATTAAAGAACATCTCTTAGACTATCTAGAGGAATTTGTTAGAAGTTTGTAGGATCTAGGATAGTGGAGATAGGAAGGAAGATAGAAAGGCCTTAAAATGGACCAGAAACGGACAAAATGGCGCCTGGACGGTTATGCATGAGTGATTTCGAAAATCGAAAAAGTAGGTGACCTTGATGAGATGCTAGAGATGATGCCTATGAAATTTGAAAGGAAAAGGACATGAGGAAAGCACCTAACTAGGAATAACAAACACTACGTGCAAAACGAATGCGATTTCCTGACGATAACGATAAGGAAAACACTAAGGAGGAGAATATTAATGGGGCAGAATGTGAACGAAAACAAGGCAATGACGAAGGTCGTCATTGCAATTATTAGTCATCAGCAAATAATATGAAAGATAAACTAGAAATGCAATCGTGTCACAACGATGTGCGTGCAATGACGCCATGTTTTTACGTGTCAAATGAAGGAGCTACTCTCGGACTATCGAGAGCAATATGAAAGAAGTCTGTAGCTTCTGTGATAGTGGAGATAGTTAGGGCGAAAGAAAGGTCACCAAAACGGCCCGAAACGGAAAAAATGGTGCCTGGACGGTCACGCATGAAGGTTTCCGGAGAACGAATAATTTAGTGACCTTGAAGGAATGCTAGAGACTACGCCTACGAATTTTGAAGGGAATTGGAGTAGAGGAAGGGATCTAGAAAGGGCTCGCAAGCACTGCGTGCAAAACCAATATGACTTGGTGCATGATGAACATGTTACGACGCGTGCTTTGGCACGAACGGCCGCCCATATACTAACACAACCGAATAACAGTCTTAAAAAATGACGTCATTGAAACTCGGCGGAATTCGTACTTGTTCAAATGCGATTTACTCACAATTTTCTGCGTGAACATATACCATACTTGGTATCATTCGAAAGGGCACTTCAGTGCGGTCAGTTTGACACCATTGTCATCTGCGCAAAACGTACTGCACGCATCAAACGCGCTAATACGTAAAGCATAGTAAATTCATCATTTTTGGCGATAACTTGGCGAAGAGGGCATTACAATTTACTAAACTTAGCAGACAGTTGTCACGTATATGGATACATGTGTCTGCCAAGTTTCATTGATGTAGGTATAAAGATCGCCGGTTTAGAGCAAGTTGAAGTTATTTCTCAATTTTCTTGAAAATGGCGAATTTGGAGGGCAATTTTCGCAAAGTTGGTCAGTGATAGGGTATATAATTTTGTATATGGCTGGAAAGGGCATATCTTCAAGTATCTAAATCCAAAAAAGGGTACGGGTTTGCCAAGCCATTATGGAGATACGGCCACAGAGAGAAAGCCAATTCCCAGAACTTTAGAGGGCGCTATTTATGTTGTGCAAGCCCATTGGAGCGTGAAATTTAGCATGGCTATGTGCAATTATGAGATAAAGATACTGTGAGATTTAAATACAAAACGGAATTTATATGAGAAAGTTATGGCAGTTTTAGATTATTTAGGGGTCCATTTTTCAAGAACTTGAGAGATTTTTGACGGAGTCGGTTTTAGATTTGAATTTCGAGTATGAAGATGGCATTTTGAAGGTCAAGTCATGTGTCGCAGATGAAAGAACATCTCTCAGACTATCTAGAGGAATTTGTTAGAAGTTTGTAGGATGAAGGATAGTGGAGACAGGAAGAAAGAAAGAAAGGCCTTAAAATGGACCAGAAACGGACAAAATGGCGCCTGGACGGTTATGCATGAGTGATTTCGAGAATCGAAGAATGTAGTGACCTTGATGAGATGTTAGAGACTATGCCTATGAAATTTGAAAGGAAAAGGACATGAGGAAAGCACCTAACTAGGAATAACAAGCACTACGTGCAAAACGAATGGGATTCCGGACGACAAGAAGAAGAGGAGGAAGTAAGAATATTAATAAGAAGAATGTGAACGAAAACAAGGCAATGACGAAGGTTCGTCATTGCAAATATTAGATGATCGTTTGAAATAATTTATATATAGTATGAAAAGAAGAGGGCCAAGAAGAGAGCCTTGAGGCACTCCACAGGTAACATTTTAAATTGATGAATGGAAGTTATTTACATAGGTATATATTGTGTTCTGTCTGAAAGGTAGCTTCTAAACCACTCGAGGGCCTTCTTCCCTCTGACACCATAGTGAGAAAGTTTATAAAGAAGAATTTCATGGTCAATTGCGTCGAAGGCCTTTGAGAAGTCTAGAAATAAACCGATTGTGTGACAAGGGTTATCAATTGCACAAACAATTTTAGTAATGAGTGTTAACATAGCAAGAGTAATGGCATGTTTTTGTCTCAATCCAAAGTGAACATCACTAAATAAATTGTATTGTGTAAGGAAATTTATAGTTCGTGTTTACACAAGTTTTTCTAATATTTTGGAAAAAGAGGTAAGTTAAACAAATTGGCCTATAATTTCCAAATTCACGTGAGTCACCTTTTTTTATTTAAAGAAAGGTATTAATTTTGCTCTTTTCATGTAAAAGGGTATGTCCCCTAATATAAAAGAGAGGATAAATAAATGGGAAGTGGGATGACATTTTCCAGAATGCCATCATATCCAGCGCTCCTTTTTACTCTTTAAATTATTAATAATATCAATATCCTACCTCTTGTACCAGGACAAACATTTGACGACTAAGAAATGAATTATTTAAGGTGTGGATGACGTGTGCAAGATTTGGACCTATATTTACAAAGTAACCATGGAGACTCTCAGCTTTAGAAGCTAGGTCTTGAAAGCATTTGTTTCCGACTAAAATCTCTTGAATATCCTGGTTATTACTGTTTCTATTAAGTACATGGTAAATTAGTGTTTTAATATCATTTCTATGAACTTCAAAATGTTTAAAGAAGAGATTTTTTGTTTGAATAACGTAAAATACTAACTAGGGTAATTCTTATATTTGTTTTCGTGTGACTATGTTGGCATGGACTTGAAAGTTGTAAAATAAGCGATTTTTCCTATTAAATGAACGTAATGTGGATTTCGGTATCCATAGAGATCGTGGTGTTGTTCTATAATTTGAGTTCCTATTTTTATTTTGAACACGAATTAGTCTTTCATGCCGAGAAAGAGAAGCTTGGGGGAGGAAGAAAAAAACATGTCGTCTTTGAAGCGTAAAGAGAGGATAAAATGAGAGCAAAGAATAGCTCTGAAATCTTTTTCTCCGGAGATGAATTTTTCTTTCCAGCTCGAATACCCGCTTGAACTCAAATTCAATTGATTCGGCGAGGTTTCTCTCAACGCGTTTGATACTTTCAATTAACGAATCAACAGCCTTCCGTATCATGCTTTAAAATTCTCCGCAGCTGTCTCGAAGTATTGTTGCATGCTAACAATGCTCACATTTCTCGTATCCAATTAATAATAGACCAAAATATTTTTTCTTCAACCGGTAGAAGTTTAACATAAAAGCAGGGCTGATTGCCGTCTTGGCAACCGATCAATCACATTTATTGGCTTGCTAACCATTGTAAGGGCCCAGCATTCCGTAGTGACGAAGAAAATTGACGTCACATATTGTCGCTCTTTTATTTTGCATACTCTAATGACCCGTATTTGTTCTTCATACTCCGTTTCACTACCTCTCACAACATGACAAAGATCAACCTGGTTTCGCACTCACCCTAATCATTGCCAACTTTTAGACCATCATATTTCATACCTCGAGTCGTTTTGAAAAGGTTATTCTTTTAATTTAACATCCAAAAAATCTCCATTCATGGACTACCGCAAAAACCAGGTCAGTTCTTGTGATCGGTTGTCCTTCATTTTGCAATTACCACACTTATTCTCGCCTTAACTTTATTCCCTTGATTATAAGGCTGATTCATTTGATGTTGTTATACTTGTTCTATTTATTTTATAATATATGATTATTTGCAATTTGATATTGTATTACCTTGAGTAATATTCTGTCCTCCTTTTAAATTGAGATTTTGAGATTTAGATAATTTATTTCCCGATAGTAATTCCTTTTATTTTATGAAACGATTACAAAAGTCTCCGTTCATTTGTTATCGCTTGCAATCGGTCTTCCTTCAATTTGAAATTATTAACTTATTTTAATTTTTGCTTTGATTTCATACCCTTTATTATACGACAAATTCGTTTGATCTTACGTTACTAGTGTTTTTATTTATCTTACTATTATAATTATTTACCATTTGATATTGTATTTTCTTGCGTAATGTTCTATCTTCTAGCTGATATTTTCCTTCAACAATCATTTATTTTTCCAATGTGTGCCTTGCTATTAGTATACTGTGACGTCATTATATTGTTTGTCATGCCAACAGTGTCTCAATGGCCCGAATTCACAACAGTGGTACAAAGAGGGATTGTACCATGGGTGTGGTACAAAACCCCCCTCGGAGGTTTAAACCTCTGATTTTGGTATTCACAAAGCAAGTTTAAACCCCCTGGGGTTTAAACCATGGTTTCAAAAACCTAGGAGGGGGTTTAAACCCCCGGGGGGTTTTGTACCACTGTTGTGAATTCGGGCCAATATGTGTGCATGTCCGTTATGTGTTCGTGTTTTGTGTTTCCCTTCCTACCTACTACAAGTACTGGTGGCTTTTTATCGCCCTTTCTTGAGCTCCCTGTGTCTGCACCGATTATTCCTTTTTATGACGTTTTCCTTACTTTTATAATTATGTTAGCGTTGCGAATCTTACATTAATGTTGATATGCTTTCGGATTTTGGTTACTAAGATCAAGGAGTTTTAAGAGATGGAGTTATATCTAGCTCATTCCCTTTGTACTTTCTCGGAAAATATGGCAGGCATGTGCTTACTGGATCTTGATGCAGATACGTAGACAAAAGATTCCTGCCTAGCTGCACATTAACGGGCCACTTTCAAAGGGAATTATGCTTTTGTAATGATAATTACTTTTCGCTACCACTCGTCTGATAATACGAGCACTGCACAGTGCTAAACCTTTACAGGAGGCAAGCGAAAGGAAATTGGAGCAAAATTTCTGAATTATTAATCGAAATTACCTGACTGGGTATGTGTGGGCACTAATCTGACATATGACATCATAAAGAACTGTACTTGGAACAAATTCACTTTTTATTTTCGTGAGCCGGAAGTAATCGGAAGTGTCAAATTGTAGGTTTTAGGATTGTAATGTTTTACTTTTTTCACAAATCAAAACTGCTATTATACACTCTAAGCAAATTTCTTGACATAATTAGGCTTTTTTTTATTCATATTATATCATCTGTTCGATTTTTTCCTCGTTAGTTCAAATAAAAATTGAAATATTAACGATATTTTTTTTGGAAAAAAAATCACTACTCATGCTTTCCAATGATGTTGGCGGCTTCGAACCTCAGACATCAAAGGTAACAGCACACCTGTAAATTATATTGTGCAACCTTAGAAAACTGCTTGAATTAATTTGTTGCCAGTTGGCTCTTAAAACTCGTTGCTCAGATTTTGTATTTGATTATTTATTATGGCGAATTTAGATAACCACTTACCTTTTGAGTCTGTGAGCGAAGATGACCTTTTTGATTTGTTAAGACCCATTCAAGCTAGTAATCAATTCTTTGTTAATTTCCCAAGAACCTCTGATGAAATTGTTGTTGAAAATATATATTCATCATCCAAAGAGTTTAATTTGAATTTTGATCACGAGGATCCTGCATAACATTCTTTTAGAGAGTATATGACAAATGCACAATTCTATAATATTATTAAGATATTAAAGGCATCATTTAACAATGTTAAATCTGGGATGCATGGCCCTACGTTTAATCAGTGTCTGTGATATGGTTTAATATTTAAGCCCTAAACAAAAAACTGCGCTTCAAAGTGATCATGAAGTGCCTCAAAAAGTTAACAAATAATTGAGTGACCGGTTTTACCATACTCCTTTCCCCCCCAATAGACTGAAGTGTTATAACAATCGTTAGGAAAACGAAAAATGACAGGCGATCGGCATGTAAACGTCATGAGATTACTGACTGACCTAAAGATTTATAATTTTCAGATTCTGAGGCAATATAATACCGAGTCATGTTAATAGTGATACATTCTCTTTTTTTGCACTTAATTGCAATCATTTTTAGATTTCAATAAAAAGCTTTCTTTAATTGTACTAACAGAAGCTTTTTCATCCCATGATTCTAATTTACCCTTTTTAATCGATAATTATGATTTTGTCTTTAAAAATAGGCAAGGAAGAGTCGGCGGTGGTGTTGCTTTATACGTGCTTAAACGTTTATTAATGGGGGACTTTAGTATAAATTTATTCAATCATGACCATGATAATGTGTCACAAGAGTGTCTTGAAACTCTCCTTTCTGCCTCTTTTTTAACCTCTTATTTCCAAGCCCACTCGCGTAACAAACTCCTTTGCCTCTTATTTCCAAGCCCACTCGCGTAACAAACTCCTTTGCCTCTTATTTCCAAGCCCACTCGCGTAACAAACTCCTTTGCCTCTTATTTCCAAGCCCACTCGCGTAACAAACTCCTTTGCCTCTTATTTCCAAGCCCACTCGCGTAACAAACTCCTTTGCCTCTTATTTCCAAGCCCACTCGCGTAACAAACTCCTTTGCCTCTTATTTCCAAGCCCACTCGCGTAACAAACTCCTTTGCCTCTTATTTCCAAGCCCACTCGCGTAACAAACTCCTTTGCCTCCTTAAAGATAAACTTGAGTTCTGGTAAAAAAAAAGAAAATGATTTCTCACAGAATCTAACGAAACTTACACTGAATGTTCAAGATTACAAATAAATGTCGTGTGCCAAACAATTTTGGAAGAAAATGTATACTGGCTGAGTAATGAGCATAGAAAAATAAGGAAATCAGGGTAGTACTAGCCCCGACACTATGTGTGTTGTCCCATATACATCTTTCTGTGTAAGTGATTGTTACTTTACCAAGTGTCTGCCAAATTTATGATGATTTTGATGACTCCAGAACCTTGCATTACACACTATTACTTACATGCTATATGATCAACTTTTCTGATCCATTCCACACCTTTTCTTTCACAATGCAATCGCATTACCAGAACTCAAGTTTATCTTTAATAGATAATATTTTTTTCAAATGTAATTTACCACCCTGACTCTTACATTGTTCTTTCAGACTCAACTGACCATTATTCCACCGTAACACATGATACTCTATCTCAATCAATTAATACTTATGACCCACGTTTATTTAGAAGTAAAGTCACTCTTAAAAGATTAGCTTCTAGTCTTGAACATGTAGACTGGTCTCCTGTTTATGGTGTCGATGAAGTGAATTTCTCTTACGATAATTTTGCGATATTTTGAATAATCAATTCGATACTTGCATACCTAAACAAAGAGATAAAACTAATGATTAAAAAAAAACAATGGCTCCCTTGGATCACAAGATCTATATTACGTTCGATTAATAGGAAAAATAACCCTTTTTTATAATTATTATAGAAGGCACAGAACGATTGAAAATGTAATATACATCTTACAAAAATATTTTGACTAAGATAATTCATTTGGAAAATATATTTGAAAATAATATTTTGGAAATATGTCGGTATTATATAAACATGATACGAAAATACTTGGAAAATGATTAACAGGCAATGAATGTTACTAATACTAGATCTGACATAACAAAAATTAAGTTAAATGATGAGATTGTCGAGATTATTTTTCAAAATCTTGCTGGTAATACCCCCCCCCCCTTCTTTAAACAAGCGTTTTGATGACTTTCGGCCTCACATACTTCGTAAAGGTTATAATGCTGCCTTTTTTGCTATTGCAAGCCGTATACGCTCATACGCTGTAGCTGGTAGCGTCTTATTTACTCAGACTATGCTGTAGTGGAGGGTAAAGAGACCAAAATCAGAGGCCCACACCGTCCACGATTTACGGTAATGTGGCGAAACTATTTGTTCACACGTGATTACTTCTCTTCTATTCTCAAGTTTGTTACCGGTTCAATGAAAATACTCACAGTCACATGAATGTTCAATTACACGAACTGCTTACGGTTATCACACGTGATTTTTCAAATAACAATAAACAGAACAGGGGTGTTGAAGCGCTTGTGGAAGCAAACCGTACCGTACCGGCACGCCGAGGGGTTCGTTTTGCAAACGTTCAAGCGCTTATGTCGGAGCCCCGGAGGCGTAATTTTTTCCCACTTGAGCTCCGGACACCAGTATGAACTCATTTGCATACAGCCAATACAGCGCATGGTGGGCGTGCATAGACATAGGCTTGCAAATGTTTCATTTGTGCTCTAGCATATATACATTGAGCAGATTTATTATAGATCTACACCTCTAATGATATCAGCTACTGTAATTGCTGTGAAAAACTATCAATTAGCACGAAGTTAAAGTTACTCTAGCAATCAAAGGTAGGCCTAATTATCGTCATATCGCCACTATATGGGGACTCATTTCTTAAGATTTTACAGTTGAGAATTTATTATACATCTAGACTATACCTCTAAAAGGCTCTAATAATATCAGCTTTATTTTGTTACTTCTTTTATTGCAGGAATTCTTACCTGAGAACTATGATGATCACAGCAATTTCTTAAGCTGATATTATTTGAGCCTTTTAGAGGTGTAGATCTATAATATATTTCTCAACCGTAAATTCTTTAGAAATGAGTCCCCATATAGTGGCGATATGACGATAATTAGGCCTACCTTTGATTGCCAGAATAATTTTAAATTAGTGCTAAGTAATAACTTTTCACAGCAGTTTCATAAGCTGATATTATAATGAGAGGTGTAGATCTATAATAAATTTGCTAAAGGTAGACATGCTAGAGCACAGATGATTTCCAGATTATTTCCAAGCCTAGCTGTGCCATAGCCTCTTGTCGATGCCCTCGCGCTGTTGGAGTCTCTAAATTCTGACGAGCGAAGCGAGTCAGAGAAACCGAGGCGCTCGCGCTGAGGGCCTCTTGACAAGTGATCTGAATTATATATTCATGAGACCCGATTTCCTACTGAATTATGCATGTCTAGACCGCAGCGATTGTGTGTGTGTACGTGTGTGTTCGGGATTGCCCAACTAGGCTAGTCTGCAAGCACAGACCCTAATTTGACACTTTATCAAAAAATCATTGTGCCTTGAGAGAAGCCTAGCCCAGCTATCTACTGGTACCTACTGGTTGTACCAATATAGGTCAGGAACAGCTATAGTACGTGGCATATGGTAGTCTTATAGTGCACACTCTCTGTTACGACTAACCAGTGTTTGTGCTTGCAGACTACAACTAGGCGGCCAGTCTCGCTCTCACGGAGGGAATTCGCACAGAGCGGTAGATATTACGTCATAGTAGCTCTCTCTGATTGGATGACTTTCACCGAACTCTGCTGGGTCGGAATATTCGCCAAACAAAGTAAAACATAAGAAATCCAGATCACTTGTCAAGAGGCCCTCAGCGCGAGCGCCTCGGTTTCTCTGACTCGCTTCGCTCGTCAGAATTTAGAGACTCCAACAGCGCGAGGGCATCGACAAGAGGCTAGCTGTGCCATGGCTATGTACGCACACTATGCATGCTGACATAGGTAAGGCGCGGTTTGTGTGTGAGGAGCTTCGCATCGTACCCTTTCGCATCCGTAAAATCTTTACAAGCTATTTATTGACAAGATGAGCTCTGATTGGCTGTATGCAAATGAGCTCCTACTGGGGACCGGAGCTCAAGTGGGAAAAAAATTACGCGCCCCGGAGGCGTATATCCGAAGTACCAAGAAACCGGTTTACTTTCCTATTCAAATTTATGGATGTATCTTTCCTGGGGATCTAGTGACGAGGAATCCCATCAACCTGTTATTAGGGACTTTTAGATTCGCACGAAGACAATGGGGATTGCTACGATCGACGTCCTTTTAATGCACGTACTGCCTTGAATGGACGTCCCACGGAGCAGTCCAAGCAAATCTAAAAGTCCCTATTAATGAATGAACTACAGTACTTGGAATCCAATCTGGATATATTTCGTGTTGCTATGTCGGGTTACATTCGCTAGGCTCTTTGGTTGTTAAGAACTTCTTCGTTCAAAAAGAGAATGCATCACATTTGAATATGTCAGCAAACCGGTCTATTTGGTACGGTTTGCACTCGAATCCGGGGGGGACGACAAGTTGCGTAGCAACACATAATAACGTGTTAAGGATGAAGTATTTGGCTCGTCATCTCTAACAAATATCGAGCCGCAAGGCCTGCGCCAACGTAATGACCTGTTTGTAGCCGTGTCTAGTACTGCGTGAAAATCGGAATACGTGTACAATATAAACCTTTGCAATACAACCCTTCACGGTTAAGACCGCCATTTTAATTTGCAAGTAAACATTGCGTCGTCAATGTTTTCAGACGCGCATGTATTTGTGCGTCATTGCCTTTGCTGCGCGCTCACGTCATATCGACTCATGCGCTTTGCATGCTGCATAAGATAAAAGGTACTCGCAATATTTACTAGCAATTTAAAATGGCGCCAATGTCGGCGCATGCGCACTCTTATAATCGTGAAAGGGTGTATTTGGCGCGCTCGATCACTTCCGGTAAGGTATGCTGTATAGACCGGCTTGCGTTCACACGCTCGTCGAGATAAGGTAAGGTTTGCTTTAGGAATTAGTTTTATTTAGCCTTGTCTTCAGTTCGTAGTTAAGTCAGAACCCGTTAGGTCCTGATGCCAACCAGTGTCTGACAGATGGCTTAAGTTGAGGTTTGATATGATCAACGAAATGATATTGTATATTGATTTAAGCCAACGCGTACTGTGATAGCCCATCTTTTGCATATTTTTTTTAATGGATAATTCTTTGTAGTGTGTTATCAGTTAAATTTTGTTTTGACGTCAACATTTCTATTATTTTTATTATATGTACGCTTTCAAAAAAATTGTTAGATTTTGTAAATAACGTATTGCATAAATGTAATTTGATTTGTATGTTGCAGAAGTAAATGAATTCAATTCAATTCAACTGGAGGTCCCTTGGAACACAAAATGATGTCATGCACTTACCACCAACCGGGCTATAATAAACGGACAGTCACTGTAAAATCATTCATCGTTGAAATATTTAAGAGCTTCTTCTTTATTGGAAGAAATAAATTAGTTTAATTTTAGCGACAGGTTTACAATCTACCTGAATATTTTTGTGTTTAAGTTTCCGTTTTCATTCGTTCTACTGAAGCTTCGAAAATTGCAACAGAATGATAAAAATGTTTCAACATTGGGGAGACAATCAAAATTAATATCATTAGCTTTCCCCATTTTCAGATATCTGAAGAAATTCGAAACCAGGTTAATAACAAAGATTAAATTAAAGGGCTTTTGTGCGTAAGAAAAGAAAATGTCAAACAACAAGGTTAATTCCAGTAATTGAGCTACGGTTTTTGGTTTTCTGACATCTCACGGTGATTTTTTTTCTTGTTGAAGAGTGTATCCATACCAAACTGATCATGATGACAATCAAGTGACACAATTTAATCAGGAGCCCTATCGATGCAAGGATTTCTGAGGCCAAACAAAAACGTTTTCTGACCTTCCGACTCATAATTGTGCATGGCCTTTTCGAAAAGGCCTATTGAAAATAATTCTGCACGGATAACTGTATTTAGGACTTATCAGGTGGGCTGTATAACGTACAGACCACCTTATAATTTCGTTAGAATTGCCTTTATTATTTATTTATTTATTTTTATTATCAGGTGGGCTGTATCTAATACAGACCACCTTATATTTTTGTTAAAATCGCCTTTATTATTTATTTATTATTTATTTATCAGGTGGGCTGTATAACGTACAGACCACCTTATAATTTCGTTAGAATTGCCTTTATTATTTATTTATTTATTATTATTAAATATTTTTCTTATTTCTAACCACTTTTTTGTTAGCAAGATAACTTGAAAATGGCTCAATCAAATGCCTTGAAATTTGGCACACATATGTATAGGCATATAAATAAATCAAAATAACGTTTTCAAGCTTGACCTTGACTGATTACGTCATCTAGGCGCCATTTTGTGAATTTTAACTTATGATCATATCTTCATAACGGAAAGTAATTTCTTATTCATAGTTTGCACGATCAAGGTCAATATCGGTCCGGTCAATTTCAGGTAAAAAAACGCGCACGTGCGCGTACGTCCGCGCGTCAATGCGCGCGCAAAAATTTAAAATGCTCAAAATCGTCTCAAAATCATTTTGCATACGTTTTAGGCCATTCTAAGCATTTTATAAAAAAACGCCCACACACACGCGCATGCGTGCGGCGCGCGCGTTTTCGCGCGTAAAACTATTACACAACATAGAATCGCCATTTTTTTTCTTTCATAATATTCCACATATTTTTACAAACAAATTGATACCATGCTTGTCTCTTTATGACTATTAATAATGGAATGATCGACCGTTTAACATAAATTTCCGTGCGCGCGAGCTTTTGTAATACATAGCATATATGGGCAAAAACATGCCTATACAAGATCCATTGTAGCCCTTTAGGATGCAAGGTGACCCCAATTTTTGGGTCATATTTTGATACAGTATGAATTGGAGATATGATTTCATGTCTCATTTGACCCTCAATGAACTCATTACGTCATCATAATGGCCTCCAAACTCAAAATTTCAATTTGCATATTATGACGTCAGCATATTTACGGAAAATTGATTGTTTCTCTGTAAATATTGATCGATTTTCTTCAAAATTTTGATATGTTTTAGCTGAGACAATTTTCTACAAATAAAAATGGCCCAAATTTTCATTTTGACAAAGGCATCAGGGCGTATTTTCGCGATTAAAAAAGGCATGTCAATTTTTCACATTTTGCGTGTATTCTCTATGGGACATGAGTTTTTCTCAAAACTGGATTCTTTCGCGAGCAATATCTCTGTCGTTTAGCTTTGTTTACGCTGAACTTCAAGTATGTTGTAGCTGAGACAATAAGCTATCTCAAATGTACCCTTTATTTTGTCTCAAATTTTAGTTCGACCAGCCCACCTATACTTGTTCCAAACAAGTATTACAAATCTAGTTTATTTTTCTTATTTCGACCCACTTTTTTGTTAGCAAGATAACTTTGAAATGGTTCAATCAAATGCTTTGAAATTTGGCACACATATGTATAGGCATATAGAAAATTTAAAATAACCTTTTCAACCTTGACCTTGACTGATGACGTCGTCTAGGCGCCATTTTGTGAAAATAAACTTATGATCATATCTTCATAACCAAAACTCAGTTCTCATTCATATTTATCATGATCAAGGTCAATATCCGTCCGGTCAATTTCGGGTCAAAAAACGCGCGCGTGCGCGTACGTCCGCGCGTCAATGCGCGCGCAAATTTTTTAAATGCTCAAAATCGTCTCAAATTTATTTTGCATACGTATCAGGTCATTTTAAGCATTTTTTAAAAAATCGCGCGTACGAGCATGCGCGCGCGTTTTCGCGCGTAACACCATTAAAAAACATAGAATCGCCATTTTTTTTTCTTTCATGATATTTCTCATATTTTTTCAAGGAATTTGATTCCATGTTTATCTCTTTATGACCATTATTAACAAGATGAGCGTAAATTCAAGATAAATGTCAGTGCGCGCGAGGTCTTTTAATACATAGCATATATGGGCAAAAACATGCCTATACAAAATCCGTTATAGCTCTTTGGAATGCACCGGGATCCTCAATTTTTTTTCATATTTAGATAGAGTATGAGTCGGAAATATGATTCCATGTCTCATTTGGCCATTAAGTGTATCGTGACATCATCACAATGGCCTTGGAACTCAAAATACGAATTTGCATATTATGACGTCAGCATATTTATGTAAAATTGATTGTATCTCTGTAAATATTGATCAATTTTCTTCAAAATTTTGATATGTTGTAGCTAAGACAATTCTCTACAAGCGCAGTAATAACCATTTTTCATTTTAATGACGTCATCATAGTGAAAATTTTGGTTAAAGGCCTCATGTCAAAAACTTCATAATTTGCGTGTTATACCTATAGAAGGTGAATTTAGTTCACGTTATGAATCTACATGATATTGTCTTTTAAAAATTTGTAAGCAGTATGTCGCTTATTTTTGCTCTATTTTGTCTCAAATGTTAGTTGACCAGCCCACCTATACTTGTTCCAAACAAGTATTATATGTCTAGTTAAATATTTTTCTTATTTCTAACCACTTTTTTGTTAGCAAGATAACTTGAAAATGGCTCAATCAAATGCCTTGAAATTTGGCACACATATGTATAGGCATATAAATAAATCAAAATAACGTTTTTAAGCTTGGTCTTGACTGATTACGTCATCTAGGCGCCATTTTGTGAATTTTAACTTATGATCATATCTTCATAACGGAAAGTAATTTCTTATTCATAGTTTGCACGATTAAGGTCAATATCGGTCCGGTCAATTTCAGGTAAAAAAACGCGCACGTGCGCGTACGTCGGCGCGTCAATGCGCGCGCAAAAATTTAAAATGCTCAAAAGCGTCTAAAAATCATTTTGCATACGTTTTAGGCCATTCTAAGCATTTTATAAAAAAACGCCCACACACACGCGCATGCGTGCGGCGCGCGCGTTTTCGCGCGTAAAACTATTACACAACATAGAATCGCCATTTTTTTTCTTTCATAATATTCCACATATTTTTACAAACAAATTGATACCATGCTTGTCTCTTTATGACTATTAATAATGGAATGATCGACCGTTTAACATAAATTTCCGTGCGCGCGAGCTTTTGTAATACATAGTATATATGGGCAAAAACATGCCTATACAAGATCCATTGTAGCCCTTTAGGATGCAAGGTGACCCCAATTTTTGGGTCATATTTTGATACAGTATGAATTGGAGATATGATTTCATGTCTCATTTGACCCTCAATGAACTCATGACGTCATCATAATGGCCTCCAAACTCAAAATTTCAATTTGCATATTATGACGTCAGCATATTTACGGAAAATTGATTGTTTCTCTGTAAATATTGATCGATTGTCTTCAAAATTTTGATATGTTTTAGCTGAGACAATTTTCTACGAATAAAATTGGCCCAAATTTTCATTTTGACAAAGGCATCAGGGCGTATTTTCGCGATTAAAAAAGGCATGTCAATTTTTCACATTTTGCGTGTATTCTCTATGGGACATGAGTTTTTCTCAAAACTGGATTCTTTCGCGAGCAATATCTCTGTCGTTTAGCTTTGTTTACGCTGAACTTCAAGTATGTTGTAGCTGAGACAATAAGCTATCTCAAATGTACCCTTTATTTTGTCTCAAATTTTAGTTCGACCAGTCCACCTATACTTGTTCCAAACAAGTATTACAAATCTAGTTTTATATTGTTAATCGTGCTCTTATCATTAGTATTCCAGCTACGGTTCTGATTCGATGGATGTAGATGCAATGCTGTAGAAGGTCAGATAGACCTCTTGAATCCCAAAAGATAATATTATAAATCTTTAGACTTTTATGTTGAGAATGCGCTGTTCGGGCGTGGGAGGAGGATATTGTCCAGTCTTACAGAAAAGATTAGTGCATTGTTTTCATGGTTGTAGCCTACTGTCCCTTTTCATATATATAATCGCATCCCCACACAGAAACAAATATTTAAAAAATACTGTCGCAGCAAAATTTAACCAACGCTTTCTTGTGCTTGACTATGAATGTTTTTATTCCGGTTGAACCTTTCTACATTAGGCAATTTTCGCAAACTCATTGCGGAATTACAATCTGCGGTTCGTGTGCAAAACCGAGAAGTTACTATAGTAACAGTTGGATGACCGCTGAGGCCCTGGAATTTAGAACGGGTTTTGGCCAAATCTACGGGCGTTCTCAAAGACGCCCCAAGTGAATCAAGTGCCTCGATACAAACTATTTCATTCACCTGATAATAATAATAGTATTTAAATAGACAGAATCCAATCTGCATACATTAGTTGTTGCCACACTTAATACATGCAGTTTGCATTCTGATTATTGCGAATCCTAAACAGGTGAATGAAATAATTTGTATTGAGGAACTTCACAAAGACGTATGTATTACATTTGATTACATTACGAAAATTGCCTATTCCCTTCCACGCAATACAGTACAGACGGGACAACACGACTAGCACAACTTGTCTCGACCAAGCCACAAAACGGCTTTTTATCAAATTTCAACAATTTATCATCAAGTTTTAAAACAATTCATGTTATATCCATATTCATGTTGTTATTGTTCAGAAACAATAATCGGCAGAAAAAAACTCACCGGAGAGTCATTCGTGTCAGGGGCGGATCTAGGGGGGTTAAGAGGTTTAATTCCCCCCTTGGGCTGGCCAAGGTGCTTTCTACCCCCCCCCCCCGAAATATTGGTTGGCACTTTTTTCAAATTGAAAACAAATTTTCGTGCTCCCTACCCCCCACTAAGCGAAATATGTCAACCCCCCCCCCCCCCCCCGCCCACGCCATAGAGAAAAGCTAGATCCGCCCATTAAAATTCGTCATCCTTCGTTATTAGACGAAATTCTCATCACCATCTTTGGTACAAGCTCGCTGATTGGCTGTTTATTCACTTGGGGCGTCATTGAGAACGCCCGTAAATTTTGTCAAAACCCGTTCTGAATTTCAGTACCTCAGCGATCACCCTGCTGTTACTATAGCAGCTTCTCGATTTTGCACACGAACCGCAGATTCTCTGTCCGCAATGAGCTTGCGTAATACCCCTAATGTTTGTCGAACTGGCAACAACTAATGCGTGCAGTTTGGATTCTGTCTATTGAAATACTATTATCCTTATCAGGTGAATGAAATATTTTGTATCGAGGCACTTCACAAAGACGTATGCATTAAATTTGGTTACATTACGAAAATTGCCTAATGGCATTGCAAATGCAATACCTCCGTAGAGATACGTACGCATTCAATGAAAAGCGAAACCACGTATTGTATCGAGGACGGTCTGTGTGCGACGGCCGTAAACCTGAGTGCTCTGCTACCGCGAAGGTCTGTAAGTTGCTGAGCGAAAACTCGCTAATGATCACAGTTCGCCCTGAAGCGTATTTGTCTCGGCTGATTTATACTAAGAAGCGTACTTCCACGTTATTTCCAGCTGACATTTTACAAGTTCTATCACTTTAAAAAACAAAAAAACACCCCTTGTTCACTATTGAAATAGGAAATAAATATCGACTATTTTGGTCTTACTAATATCTTTCTTAAAATGCATTATTCGAGAAAAATATTCTATAGAAATATAGAAAACAAGTAATACTTTAAAAGGAATACTCCACATCTAAGATTCATTTAGGTGTGTTTGTGTTCGTTTGTTTGTGTGTTTGTGTTTGTGTTTTCGCTTTATTTTACCTTTAAACAAATGTACGAATAAAACGTTACATTAAATTTGAAAGATCATCTACAAAAGTCAGTTACTAGATATAGTGATGTTGTATACTTAGGATGTGCATATGCCAATGATAAGAGATAATACCTTTCCATCTAAATGATTAAAAAAAAAACTTTTAGCACATGTGAAAGTGTCGAAAAGCTGTTACTAAAATTATTCATATTAAATTAAAAGAAGAAGAAGAAAAAACAGCCCAAAACAAAAACATAGCCCCAAAGCAGACAAAATATAGAAAATAAATAATACTCATGTGTTTGCCGACTTTTGAAATCAATGGCGTGACGAGTATAATAACGTAACGTACCGTAAGGTATAAGAATGTTTTGAAAAAACGAAATACAAACGGTTTTTATGTAGTAACCGGGCTTTGAGCTTTAAACATTATTTAGGATTTATTCCGATTGCGGATTGTATATTCTCGTTTATGTATTTTTGTTTCGCTTTATCTCGCCCCACCCCCCTCACCGCCCATCTGTTGATCAAAAGTTATAACTGGACAATTGTTCTTCTAATTCTTTTAATTCACAGGATGGCGACAACAATAAATGAAGATGAAAACGGAGTGTCAGTCTACACTGAAAACATGAGTGTCCCAATCAAGGTGCCAGTTTTACCCCGGTGCAGGTGGCCTGCACCACATCCAGACTGGGATGTAGCCTTTGCGGCTTGGGGAAGCACCTGGATGGCACATATTATCATCTTCGTCGTAGCCTATGCCATTCTTGCCATCTATACTTGCTCCGTGCTGTGTTTCCTTGTGTGGAAACGTTGTAGCTCCGTGCGTGGGACCCATGATGGAATTCTTACAAAGCGGCTGACCAACCTCAGGATCGCTTTGCATTCTCTAGTGTTCGTTGCGTGCTCGGCCAGGACAATGTCTCTTGGAATCGACCCTTACGGGACGAGGAAGATTCTGAAATGTCCAAGTGGCGTGGTTCTTTGGTCACTGGGATGGCCATCCTTGGTATCATCTTTCAGTATCCTGTTATTGCTACTCTTGGAGACAACTCGTTTGTCATTAGCCCCACCTCGAATCCAACGCCCCTCCGTCCTAGGCAGCATCATTGCCTTCAGCTTGGGGTATGTCCTCTTTTCTGACTTCTTAGTGGCTTACAACAACTCCACCAAGTATGCGGTCACGGTTTGCCAGATGCTCTTCATCCTATGGGGAGTGTTGGTGTTCTTCGGGTTCGTCTACGTTTGGTGGAAGATACACAGTAACTTGACGGCTAGTTCCCGGGGCCAGACGCAAACATCCTCCCAGCGAGATAACAACGACAATTCGAAGATGCGTAAACTCAACACCATCATCTTCGTGAGTGCAGCTATTGGTATCTGTCTCACAGTCTCTAATCTCTACTGGGTATCCGCAACGCTTGATAAGTCGTATCGACCTGAAGCCATTAGACCTTGGCCGTGGTTGCTATTCAGTACTGGTCAGAGGATCTTAGAAGTCTGTATCTCCATCATGATCCTCTTGACAGTGTCGAAGAGTGGTCAGAGCAGTAAGGTCGATGATAATGCCAATTCCAACAACACTGTCCCTACTGCAACAGCTTAAAGTATTTGTGTGTTTTTTAATCGACGTATCGAAATAGACGTTACTTTATAGTCACTGCGAGTGATGTCGCTTGCGTCTATGTGTTTTACTTAAATTATGAAATAGTTTGGGTTTCTTCTTGAGATTGTTGTCTTTTCTCACTTTTTATTTAATCTTATTATCTTCTCTTTCTCACACTCGCTACCTTTCACTGTAATATCTGCCAAAATCAGTCATTTTCAAGATAACAAATATGACAATTTTTGGGACACGTTTATTATTCTTTTTCATGACTTTATTAAACGCACCTGGTACAGCTTCAGTAATCTATCCTACAAAAGTTCTTTATGTGCTACAGAAAATTACGAGGAAAATTTCATATATTCATGGAAAATCGTAATAGCATATTTCTATTTAAACAAAATAACTAGTACTTTGTGATTTCAGTTTCAGGAGACCTTTACAATCTCTATTTCATAACTTATGTCTTACGTTAATGGCTGATATTACTTCAGTAGGTTACACAATTAGGAATGGACAATACCATTATCAAAGAGATACCAGCTTCCTCGTTGACCATATCAAGCCAAATCGTCTACTCAGTTGTGGTTATTGTGTCCAGTTTGATGGATTAAACTTATGAGTGGCAGTCAATGAATGACCACTTCTGCTTAATTACTCTACACCTGCAGGTAAGAACGGTAAATTGACGTCATGGTTTTGAAATGAATATCTTGAATAGGCTTGGCATCTTGCGGTGATACTCAACTGCAAAAATATCATAATATGTTATGAATTGATAATCAGGGGATCACAGTGCAATGGATTTCTCTAGCTGTCAAAGAGAAGCGACCTGCAAAGGGAACAAATTAAAGCCCCACTGCACTAGTTTGGCCAGGAGGATTAGACCTCCCTGCATGGTCACTGACATGTGGTTATCTAATTAACTCAGTTCCCAATTATCATAAGAAAAAGAGGATCATGGGGGACCCATGGTCACCAATTAGGCATGGTTTGCTATACCGTGTGTCTCAAAAAAAACGTAACACTTTTGAAATGGTTGCCAAATTGAGCATATATAATTTTATGAAAAAATGTCTATATGTATGGAAAGCTAAAGGACCAACCTTTCATATGATATGAAAAAATTAAAAAAAAATCATGCTTCGATGGACAGTGTTCACTTAAGTTAGAGGTATGAAAATGGGCCTGCGCAGGATTTTTCCTTCCAATTTTGGACAGGTAAATTACTTGTAACTTACAAAATAAGGTCGATATGAGATATTCATGATCGATGGATCAAAAGGATATTTTGAATCAAAAGGATATTTTGAATACCTCGAATTCTGGTATTTTCAATGCATAATGAATGATGTACTTAGCTATTACATGTTTGGGTCATTCATAAAACCTGAATAAAATGTGATTGATGATCCACCAAACTTACGGAAGAAAACTGATAAAGAAAAGGCAAGGGGTAGGTGATGGGATGGGAAAAGGTTGTGGGGGGGAGGAGAGTGGGTTGCATAATGTCAATTATGATTTTGAATACGGTATTTCAATTTAACATTTTCCCATTCTTCCTTCATCCTGTTCACATCTACCAGATCAATGATACAATAAGATGGGAGTGGAAGTTGGTGTGTGTGTGTGTGTGTGTGTGTGGCAGGGGTGGTGTTTGGGGATTGATAAATGACAGAGAGAAAGGACTGGTATTCAAAACATCCTTTTAACTCTTAATCCATCGATCATGAATATCTCATATCAAACTTATTTTGTATGCTAAAAGTAACTTACCTGTCCAAAATTGGAAGGAAAAATCCTGCGCAGGCCCATTTTCATACCTCTAACTTAAGTGAACACTGTTCATCGAAGCATGATTTTTTTTTCAATTTTTTCATATCATATGAAAGGTTGGTCCTTTAGCTTTCCATACATATCAACATTTTTTCATAAAATTATATATGCTCAATTTGGCAACCATTTCAAAAGTGTTACGTTTTTTTTGAGACACACGGTATAGAGGGCGCAAGTAGCTGTAAGTAGTGCGGTGGGGCTTAACACCTTATTTGTTTATATCTGATGTAGTCTTGGTTGAACGTTGGTCTGGTACTTTGAAAGCATTCCGCCCCAGCCTTGTCGCAAGCACACATAGCCATAGCACAGTCTGTGTACTTGTAATCTGCGTCATAGCTGCTTGCATCAGCTAAACAAAGATAGAATAAATGGACATGATTCATTCGTATTACTGTGACAAGCGTTTAGTGCATTTGGATGCTTCGTATATCTTTATTGATGATACAACACCATAATATATAAAATGAACATGATATGAGATAATCGGCCAAACATGTTTTCCTTCTAATTGTATCTATAAGGTGTAATTAATTTATCAGATGATGGGGTTTTATCTCTCTATATGATTGTTGAAATTAAAACCTGACCAGATAACGTCACTATTTCTTATTTTACACATATCTTGCCAAATTCGCTGCAACCTCAGTTATTAAATCATTTTATAGTATATTTAATATGCTAAATAGTTGGTATCAACAGTTATATGAATGTGTTTATTACCTCAGAATAACTTGATTTCTTTTTTATAAAATTTGTATTCATCGATATAATTTATTACTGGGCATTCCTGGCGACATGGTTAAAAATTATAATAGCATTTTCCAACCTGACCCTTAACGCATTGATTGGTTTGTTTAAAACTATAGCTATTCATTTTGTGGGCATTGAGTTTCCTAACTATTGCCATATATTCATGGCTATACTGAAGGCATGGGGAACGTTAAGGAATATAAGCTAGTATGGGCCATACCTTTTAAATTTGAATATGGTTAGAATTGATATTTATTTTATTTTATTATAGATCCATTAATTGAGGAAGGTATATTACAATCTTTCCAAACCAGTAAATCACAAAACCCGTTATTTATTTCGATTTATTTTTTTCTTTATTGCTGGCAATGTCAATCAGATGCATATATTATAATATTGATAATTTTGATATGCATGTATTTGAAAACATAAAGCACCAATAATGAATAAACCAATAATTGTAAAGCAATTTGAGATTTCAAACCTTGTTTTGTTTACCGTTCCGAGTCTTTAATTATTAATTCTGTCACAATGTCATTCATGTGTACAAGAGGCCGAATGGCATTTTTGTTTTAATAATTTTACCATCTCTAGGAGATTTGTATTGATCATCACGCATCATTGTTATAGTGAGATGAGATAGAAATGGAGATAAGCAGCTTTGGTGATCAATATAAAGAGTTTCCCATTATTGTTTTAGAGAAAAATAGAATAATAATATATATAGAGCTCACAGCAGGTAATCTCCGCCCGGTATGTGCCACATTGGAAGGCTTGATAGTTGTAGGGAATGATGTAAGCATGATTGTAGCCACGGCACAGGTCACTGGTTTGTACGACTGTGTAGCAGTCATCATGGACTTCACAACATCTGATAAAACCATAATCAATACAACCAATACTCATCTTGTCTGCTTCTCTTGGGTTTATGTTAAGGCCCGGTCACACAGGGAGGACGCACGGGGAACGCACGGCCAGCGCATGGGAAATTTGCAATTTTGGCCAGTGCGTTGTCGTGCGCCCAACTTTTGACACCAAATGCATAGCGTGTTGCTAGCGCTCTGAGCGCATACAGGGCGCATACAGTACGCATACAGACCGTACCCAGAGCGCACATGATAACAACTTCCACGAATGCACAGCGTGTTGCTAGCGCGCTGGACGAATGGTCCACGCATGCACCGCGTTCTACGACGCACGGCCAGCGCATTTGAAATCGGAAAAGGCCGTGTGCCTAACTTTTGTCATAATTTTGGAAAAGCTAGCAAGCTGACACAAAATGCACAGCGTGTAGCTAGCGCGCTGTGCGTATACGGGGCGTGTGCCCCGTGTATGTCTGGCGCTGGTCTAGCGCGCTCAACGCACGTCTGGCGTGCCTTTGGCGTGTACATTCATGCGTCGAGCTCCGCGCACACTTTTGAGCATGCTCAAAAAATCCCGACGTACACACCGAATGACGACGAATGCATAGCGCTGGTCCAGCGTTGGTCCAGCGCGCTCCACGAACGAGTAACGAGTGATGACGCACGCCTAGCGAACGACAACGCACTGGCCAAAATTGCAAATTGTCCATGCGCCGGCCGTGCGTCCCCCATGCGTCCCCTCTGTGTGACCGGGCCTTTATACTTGGCATTACAGCACTTCTGTTCAGCGTGCAACATGAGCCTTGCATCCAATAAAAGCATCAAACTCCAATATTACAGTCGTTATCAACAAACCTTATTCTATAAACAGTTTTATAAACTATAATATGGACTACTGATACATGTTGATATTACAGAGGTTCTGGTAAATCTATGGTCAACACCAAAAAGTAGCCTGCTCGGCGGCCGGGCGGCGAGTTTTGAGCCAATTTCGCCCGGGCACCGCTTGTTTTTAGGGCATCGCTCGGTTGCTGCTAAAGTTTTAGCGCGGAGGTAGAAATTTGGGCGGCGCCTGCTCACTTTCACTCGCCGCCCAAAGTACCCTCGGTGCCAGGGCGGTCACCGCCCGGGCACCGATCTAATCGAGCGTTCGCTGTCGAGCGATTTAGGTCGGAAATCGAAGCCGCTAGGTCAAAGGCTGCCGAGCAGTCGGCGCCTGTTCGCCGGCCAGTCGCCACGGGGAGATCAGTCGGTCACTATAACCGGCAAGTCCAAAATCGGTCGGCAGCCTTTGACCTAGCGGCTTCGATTTTTGACCTAAATCGCTCGACGGCGAACGCTCGATTAGGTCGGTGCCCGGGCGGCGAACGCCCGGGCGCCGAGCGTATTTTGGCGCACTGCCGATCACCGGCCGGTCACCGGACAATTAGCCGGTGGCCGGTGGGAGACCGCTCGGGAATCGGTGGGTCATCTGTCGGTCACTGCCGGGACGCCGCCCGGAGAAGCTCTCCGATTTCGCCCAGTTTTTACCTAAAATCGACCGGCGACTGACGGGAAATCGACAGGGCACTGCCCAGGCATCGCTTGGGCTCTACAGCCTGATCGATTTCTCAAAAAAAAAAAATCGTTGGTCGATGCCTAAATTCCAGCGGCGACCGAGCAGGCTACTAATCGGTCGGTCGCCGCTCTGAATTGTGACCATAGATTAAGACAGGTTTATGTTTTATGACGCAGGAAACCCTATATCCTTAAGGTATGATGACATATTAATGTCGATTTAAAATAATCATTTTCCTATCATAAATTGAGCAATGAAAGATTGAACACGTTAAAAAACTGGGGTAAATTTAGTTGGGTAACAGTTAGATGGTTCGAAATTTGCCCAAAGTTGTACTACTTTGGGGTAGCGCGATTGCTACATGTATGTGCAGCGGGATGTCGTGCGGACGCAATAAACTTCGAGGTTTTAAAATGACTGCTCTTCCGGCTTGTGGTTTAAAACATTGAAAAAACTTTGGAAAGTCGTTGTTCAGTTCCGCTTGAACCTCCGTGGTTGTGAGAGGATCGTTGTTTGTAACTTCAAGGTTTCGCAAACTTATAATTTAAAACTATCATGGTCCCGGGCGAACATATCTGCTATCTCGATAAAAAAAAAGTCGAGTCGAGGAGGCGCGATATCTCAGTTGGTAGATCATTGGTCTCGTTATCCGGTGACCCGGGTTCGAAACCAAGTCGATGCGCTAGTGCCCTTCGGTAAGGCATTTATCCTCATTACCAGGTCCCTCGGAGAGGACCTTAAGCCGTCGGTCTTCTGGTTGCTTACTAACAAGCATTTATTGCTTTCTTAGCTGTCAGGTAAAATAACCACCACCACTATCACTATCTTTGACTTACCTATCTGTATCATCCAGAGGAACACCGTCACCACCAAAGCCACAATAACAGCCATAGCCGATATAATCAAGACTAACTTCGATTACACTCTTTCCAAGTAGGCATTTTTGCATCATTCCAAATTGACCCAAGTGCGTTGTGTGAGGAATACACCTGCAACCTGGGAGATAGAAGAGTATTCCTCAATAAGTAATTGGTTTAAATTACTAATTGGTCATGTTAAGTTGGTTTAGACTTGCTTCTGTCTTTGCATTTTGTTTTTCTTAATTCCTCTACAAGGTTATCAGATCCAACTCTACTAGCGGATTTGTCTTCATTGAGGGGGCACTCTCGGGCCTAGCGCCCCTTTTGAAAGCCGAGTGGCATACGTTTTAGTACACAAGTAAAATAATCAATTTTACTGATCCCTTTTATTTGATTCATTTTTTTATTTGTTTGGCTTATCAATAATTTTTGGAGCTAAAAAAAAACGATCGAATATTCCTCATGAACAAGGTAAGGGATTGGGGGCACCAAAATATCTTGATGATATATTTTTTTTCCAGCAGTATTGTGCTCTCTCTCTGCTATTTGTGCTTTCTAAATATTAAATAACTTGCAAAGTTGTAACGCTCCGACTCCTAACCTTCAACTCCTGCATCGCAACAAATCATATTTCTTTATTACGTAGTCATATTCTCATCGAGCATGCACATTTCATGAGTAATACAATCAATACGTTTAAATGGATTAAAATAAGTAAGAGATGGGATGGACTTACCTGTAAGAAGAACAGAGAAGCAAACTATGTAGGCAAGGAATTTTATCATGGTTTATTTTCTCTGTTTCTTCTGCGTATATATTTAAACCATGTAGACACTCAGACGAAATAACTGGTAGAAAATTACTTGCTCGGATCAATACTTCCTTGGTAAAATGTGTCAAATTAAAATGATATGTTCTTCACCTGCGTCAAGGGTCGATAAGACGAAACACTTGTCAATCAACGGAGAAAAATATATGATTTGCATTTGTCTGGTTAATAATTAGACAAGACGAAGAGATTATTCTTACATGGTGGGTTCTGAAACACCTGTTGCTTGTTATATATATATATATATATATGTATATATATATATACATATATATCAACATTTATCTTGAGTTGGTATACCGTCTAAGGAAATGTTTCGTTAAAAATAGAAAATGTTTTAGGGTTAATGACTCAGTAATCAAACATTCAACAGCACATCCATTATGACAAAGTTCGTTGACATCAAAGTTCACGATGGTAAAATCTCACAATCAAGAATCACCTTTCATTGAAACGTTGGGTTTTTAATGAAACTGGGTAAGAAACTGATATAAATTTGTATTTAATCAGCAACTGAAAATAATATATCGAGGATCGCCTTATCTTTCTCTGTCTTTGTCTGTCTCGCTCACTCTGTCTGTATGTCTGTCTTCCCCCCTCTCTCTGTATGTCTGTCTCTCTCACCCTCTCTGTCCGTCTGTATCTCTGTATGTCTCTCTCTCTCTCTCTCTTTCCCCCCTCTCTCTTACTCTCTATCTTTCTCTTTCTCTCTCTCTCGCTCTCTCCCTCTCTCTCTCTCTCTCTCTCTCTCTCTCTCACACACACACACTCTCTCTCTCTCACACGTACACTATCTCTCTCTTCCTCTTATCATTTATACTATTCTTTCCTTCTTGTCTTAGTCACTGCATTAATCATGAAGCATATTTAAAATGAAAATCAAATGACAATGGATAAGATTTTTTCCCTCGTCTATTTCATTCAAACTTTATGCACAGCATGTAAACTGACCTAATAATTGGGTAATAAAACGCAATTATACTATTACCCTGCACAGCATGGACAGGGAACGAATATTACCTCGGACAATTATCCCCATGTCATCAATTAAGTTCGATTTTGATACGTATACTTTTGATTAATTATTTTTGAATTAACAATCATAAAACCCATAATATTTGGCGATATATCGAATAATTACACAAGGATAATGTATCATGAATTTCCAACCACACACAGCCGCATATAATGTTATACGCACACATTTATTTTAAGTTGATTTAAATAATCACCCTTTGAGATACTCAAGATCCCAAGCAGGACAAATACACCCAGTGATACGGAGAATGAATGTTACTTTAATGTCCCGAATTTGAAACAAACATTCAATTTCTATTGTAGTTGGAACAAAAATGGATGAGGACAATTAGTATCATTCGATGGTTTGTTGTTTCTTTTATCTCCTTATAGTAATGTAGAAGTGTCTACGCGGTTTAAGCACTTGACTTGAAATTCAAAGGTCGTGATTCGATCCCCGATACGGCACTAATGTCCTTTGGCAAGCATTAATCTTCATTTGCCAAACTCGACCCAGGTGAGGTAAATGGGTACCTGGCGGGAATTAATTCCTTGAAATGCTGGAGCGCTGTAATGGCAGCTAAAAGACGAGGAAAAAATAAGTGCGCCTCGGAATAGAATTACTAGATAGACGGCGCTATAGAAATGCCTAGAATTATTACCAATTATTAATTAATTAATTAATGCAATAATGAATTCCGAGAGAGATAGGCGTCTATCAGCAGCTATCCTTGTCATAGCTCTTATATCCGTCGTTATAGGTTGGTCTGTAACGTTGGAAGCATTCCGCCCCAGCCTTGTCGCAGGCACACATAGCCACGGCACAGTCTGTGTACTCGTAATCTGCGTCATAGCTGCTTGCATCAGCTAAACAAAGATAGAAAGAAAGGAAATAATTGCAATTCATAGGAGATATTGGAATACTACTCAATTTACTATCCACAACATTCTAAGATAAGTATCCATGAGACAAATCCATAAAATAATATACCCTTGCAATATTTGAGACTAACAAATAGAAATTATTATGGACTAAAAGGCTTGTGTATCCAAATGTGCATACAATGACCACTTATGTATATCATTGAGCTTTTTGTAATAATTTGTATTATAGTTTATTTAGCTTTAATAAACTAAAATACCAAGTGTGTCGTCCTTGACTTAATTTTTCATTCGATTTTCCTTGTTTTCTTTTTCATAAAAATTTCCCAAGTTTTTGCAATGATAGTGACAAAAATCTAGTCTGTTTTGGTTAAGGTGAATCGTAGTCCATTCGCTTTATGTAACATGTAAATATTAACCCGTTGAATACTGAGTTCATTCTTTGCCATATGTTTAAACGGATCCGGTAACTTTGTCTCAGATTCTGAAACAAAATTCTGGATTTAGCTCATGATGCAATGATAATTATAAACCTTTAGGTCAGTCAGGAACCCCATGACTTTTACAAGCCGATCGCCTGTCTGATTATCAAGATATTTATGATTGGAATTACAAATTTTGAAAACCGTTCGCCTGACGGTTTTCATAACACTACAGCCTATTGGGGAAAACGAGTATGGTAAAAACCGGTCACTCAACGATTTTTACTTTTTTGAGGCACTTCTTGATCATTTTGAAGCGCAATTTTTTTAGGGCTTCAATATTACACCATATCACAGACACTGATAACACGTAGGGCCGTGTATATCAGATGTAACATTGTTAAACGATCCCTTTAATACATGGACCCACAGGTTCCAGTAGGCAATGGGTCAAAGTCAAAATATATTACACAAACTTACAGCAAACGATTCGTGCACTATCGGTTCCACATTGCAATGCGTTGTAGTTATATGAAATGACGTAGGCTTGGTCGGTACTCCGGCACATATCACTGTTCTGTACGACTGAGTAGCAGTCATCGTGGGTCTGACAACACCTGACAAAGCAACAATTCATTATATCAACGATAAGTAATTCAACGCAGCAGTCATTATGGCCCGAATTCAAAAAGGGAGTCTGTCGACAAACCTAGGTTTATATGCGTCATATGATGCGTTTCGACGCGTTTCGAGAACAAACGCGTAAACCTTTATTTGAAACGCGTCGAAACGCGTCAGATGACGCACATAAAACTAGGTTTGTCGACAAACCTTATTTGTGAATTCGGGCCAATGAGCCTGACAACGTTTTAAATGAGAACGATTCCATTCTTACTGCTTTGTGTATCCGTTTTCATAGGTTCGACAACATGTTAAATTAGAACAATTCATTCTATCACTGACTTGGAGTATTAAGGGCCTTTGTTCACACATGTTTCAGAATATCATTATGTAGCTGAATGAGGGAATGAATTGAATATCCTTAATCATAGGCCTTTATCCTTTAAAGCAAACTCAACAGATATTGATCACCAAAAGTAGGGAACATGATTGTGAGCCTTCCCGTTCAATAAAAAAAAAATCCGATTAGTTTAAATTCAGATAATTATAGTCTTGCCACTGTTGTGATGCTCACTATATGGTCCGCATTCGATTGAACCGTTTCACCGAATAGAAGGCCTACACATCACAGGTCTCATCTGGACACTACTATTCCACTATTTACTTCCTTAAGCAGAGTTGTAAATGAGAACAGACAGATGATTCTTAGAATTGAGTTTATTTATAAGGTTTAAGATTGAACAATGTGATGAGAAGTCCTGAAAAAACTATCGGATTTGAAAAAAGATGAATTAGTAAAGAGAGAGGAAGGGAGAAGTTTTCTTGTCATCCTACTTGGTATTGCTGAGAGAGAAGTAGAACACTTAAGAAAGAGAGTTAAAGAGAGTTAATCTGTCGTGTGTACTGACACACGACAGAATAACTCTCTGAAAAGGACTAGTAAACCGGATCATTAATACAGAGAGAGAGTGAGAGGGAGAGATAGTGAGAGAGAAATGAGTTTTCATCATCGAATTAGGAAAATATCGTCACTTCTTCAAATCTTCAAATCTTCAGATCAGATGTCGAGCAAGATGTCTTCAGACTTACCTATCGGTATCATCAAGAGGTACACCCTGACCTCCGTAGCCACAGTAACAACCGTATCCATTGTAGTCTAGACCAGCCTCTACAGTACTTATGTCTAGAAGACATCCAATCATTACGCCAAACTGAGCAACGCTGCTTGTCTGGGGCATCGTCATACAACCTGCAAACAACCGAAACATTTCTAATTATTCTTCAACTGCATTTCTTTTTCATCATCGTTAACTAATTATCATCAATTGTGTTCTTCTTCTGCATGTGAGGATGCGTGTGTGATCATCTAATAACTATATTTGAATTTATTTCAATCGATTTTGTTGATTCCGATTGTTTTTTGCTTTTTTCTTCATTTACCTGGATGCTAAGAAAGCATGTGTATGCATGTGAAAAGCAACAGGGTGACTGACGACATTAAGTCCTCTCCGAGGGAGTTGATAATGAGGATCAATGCCTTCCCATAGAGCACTGGCAGATCGACTTAATTTCGAACCCGGGACCTCCCAGTTACGTGACCACTGCTCCACCACTGAGCCATCGCGCCTTCTCCTTTGATTCTTCCAGTAATTGATACTTTAAAAAAAAAAAAACTTAAACACAAAGGGGAAATAAGTGTAAGACCATTTCCAATAATGCCTGGGCCGTCTTTAATTCACTATACGAATTAAGGGTAAGTTATGTTATCTAAGCCGAAAAACTGAGTAAAATACTTTAAAAGGTAGAATTTTATTCGATGTTGTTACACTCAATAAATCAAGGCTCATTCTCATGACAAATGCAATAACAATACCCTTTTTATCGTCAACCGCCATGCGTAGCAAACGATCATCAAAGATTCACTGACTGCACAAAGCAATAATTATGATCATATGAGAATATTAAGAGATATTTAAGTAATGGACTACCTCATAGTGAACCTAACTCCAGGAAATAATGTTAGTTTTTCAGAGAGTTTTATTGCATTATTGCATAATAATATACAAGATTCACCAGTAATGTTTATGAGAAAGGAATAAAGCAAAATATTATTAGCGTAATGTAAAGGTTTCTCTAATTTCAAGATATTTTTTAACTGGCTCACAATTTTAAATAGGACTTTCAGCTAAAATGTGTTGGGTGTCAGTTTCCTTTTTTTTATAGAAGGAAATGAAGTAAAGACACAGCTGTTTTCATACTCAAACAGATCCACAAAAAATTGCTTAAATTATGTAATTATATTCTAGACCCAGGGCCATATTTGTGCTTGTGACACCAATTTTGTCAGATTTTTATGATATGAATAATGATAAATAAAATGCAGCAAAATATTGTGGTCAAAGTATGAAATAGTGGAGTATAAAAAGAGTTCGTGACATTACCTGTAACAAGAACGGCAAAGCAAGCGAAGTAAGCAAGGGACTTCATGGTGTACACGTAGTTTTCTTAGATGTCACCTTTCTTTAGGATTAATTAAAATAATAACAATTTTACGATTGATCAGAGCTTTGTACTACTCGACCAGTACCTTCAAGGAGTTTAGAATGAGTAAATTTAAACTATAATACACACAAGGACATAAAACTGATATATATATATATATATATATGACGTAATAATTAGAACCGGAAAATAGAGGATTTGAGTCAATTAGATGGTTAATGATTATATTAACCGAAGGGGTTATTATCCTCGAAGTTCAAGGTAATGGTAGGTAGGGAACATCTGTTCTAAACAATTAAAAACTACGATAATGATGTATCTAATCTCAAGATATGGTATGGATTACGGTACGGTACGGAAAACATGTATTAATGTATCAATTGTTATCTATGCTGAGTGTAAACAAAGTCTGCAATTTAGTCATTCAGACGCGAATGATTTCTATCAATAAACCGTTTCAAATGAATCAAGAAAGAAAGAAAGGGACTAACTTTCAGACACGTTTGGAATGAAATAAAACAGTTTGTCTTTTATTCTTATTCATTACAAAAACAATTCTGCCAATGTTTAGAAATATTTGCGAATGAATAGGATGAACAAATATAATAGTTTACTAAAGATATTAGAATACTGAATAAGCCGTACTCAATAGCAAAGCTAAATGCAATTAAGAAATTATCTCACTGACACTTATTCAGTGAAAACTTGAACTTGAAGGACAAAATATATATGACATATCGATCTCTGTTCTATCTACACACGCTCTCCAGTCTCTTCATTCAATTATCATTGGAACATAAAGGCATGGCGGTCACTCTAGACAAATAATTGAAACAAATGAAAACAAGATATGCAAATGTATTAAACAATTTAATATGTACAACTGAATACAAATAAATACGACTGTGTACAAATCTATTACTTTTATCCTCATTTAGCTGTTAAATAAAGATAAATTTATCCTCATTTAGCTGTTAAATGAAGATAAATTTATCCTAATTTAGCTGTTAAATGAAGATAAATTTATCCTCATTTAGCTGTTAAATGCAGATAAATTTATTCTCATTTAGCTGTTAAATGAAGATAAATTTATCTTCATTTAGCTGTTTAATGAAGATAAATTTATCCTCATTTAGCTGTTAAATGAAGATAAATTTATCCTCATTTAGCTGTTAAATGAAGATGAATTTATCCTCATTTAGCTGTTAAATGAAGATAAATTTATCCTCATTTAGCTGTTAAATGAAGATAAATTTATCCTCATTTAGCTGTTAAATGAAGATAAATTTATCCTCATTTAGCTGTTAAATGAAGATAAATTTATCCTCATTTAGCTGTTAAATGAAGATAAATTTATCCTCATTTAGCTGTTAAATGAAGATAAATTTATCGCGATTAGTTTTACCTCAAGTTTGATTCAACACATCACTTAGGATGGGGGCGGGATGTCAATGATTTTCGGCACTTTGCCGTCTACAGCTAAAATAAGAATTTCAAAAATCTGAAAGTTGTTCGGGCTGACTTGAATGTGTACGACCTTAAGATTTAGACAAAATTATCAAACTTTCGTTATAAGTTAGAAGAAGATTTATCATTAAAACTGTGACCTTGGTTTATATAATTATCAGTATTTTGTCCTTCAAGTTCAAGTTTTCACTGAATAAGTGTCAGTGAGATAATTTCTTAATTGCATTTAGCTTTGCTATTGAGTACGGCTTATTCAGTATTCTAATATCTTTAGTAAACTATTATGTTTGTTCATCCTATTCATTCGCAAATATTTCTAAACATTGGCAGAATTGTTTTTGTAATGAATAAGAATAAAAGACAAACTGTTTTATTTCATTCCAAACGTGTCTGAAAGTTAGTCCCTTTCTTTCTTTCTTGATTCATTTGAAACGGTTTATTGATAGAAATCATTCGCGTCTGAATGACTAAATTGCAGACTTTGTTTACACTCAGCATAGATAACAATTGATACATTAATACATGTTTTCCGTACCGTACCGTAATCCATACCATATCTTGAGATTAGATACATCATTATCGTAGTTTTTAATTGTTTAGAACAGATGTTCCCTACCTACCATTACCTTGAACTTCGAGGATAATAACCCCTTCGGTTAATATAATCATTAACCATCTAATTGACTCAAATCCTCTATTTTCCGGTTCTAATTATTACGTCATATATATATATATATATATATATATCAGTTTTATGTCCTTGTGTGTATTATAGTTTAAATTTACTCATTCTAAACTCCTTGAAGGTACTGGTCGAGTAGTACAAAGCTGTGATCAATCGTAAAATTGTTATTATTTTAATTAATCCTAAAGAAAGGTGACATCTAAGGAAACTACGTGTACACCATGAAGTCCCTTGCTTACTTCGCTTGCTTTGCCGTTCTTGTTACAGGTAATGTCACGAACTCTTTTTATACTCCACTATTTCATACTTTGACCACAATATGTTGCTGCATTTTATTTATCATTATTCATATCATAAAAATCTGACAAAATTGGTGTCACAAGCACAAATATGGCCCTGGGTCTAGAATATAATTACATAATTTAAGCAATTTTTGTGGATCTGTTTGAGTATGAAAACAGCTGTGTCTTTACTTCATTTCCTTCTATAAAAAAAAGGAAACTGACACCCAACACATTTTAGCTGAAAGTCCTATTTAAAATTGTGAGCCAGTTAAAAAATATCTTGAAATTAGAGAAACCTTTACATTACGCTAATAATATTTTGCTTTATTCCTTTCTCATAAACATTACTGGTGAATCTTGTATATTATTATGCAATAATGCAATAAAACTCTCTGAAAAACTAACATTATTTCCTGGAGTTAGGTTCACTATGAGGTAGTCCATTACTTAAATATCTCTTAATATTCTCATATGATCATAATTATTGCTTTGTGCAGTCAGTGAATCTTTGATGATCGTTTGCTACGCATGGCGGTTGACGATAAAAAGGGTATTGTTATTGCATTTGTCATGAGAATGAGCCTTGATTTATTGAGTGTAACAACATCGAATAAAATTCTACCTTTTAAAGTATTTTACTCAGTTTTTCGGCTTAGATAACATAACTTACCCTTAATGCGTATAGTGAATTAAAAACGGCCCAGGCATCATTGGAAATGGTCTTACACTTATTTCCCCTTTGTGTTTAATTTTTTTTTTTTTAAGTATCACTTACTGGAAGAATCAAAGGAGAAGGCGCGATGGCTCAGTGGTGGAGCAGTGGTCACGTAACTGGGAGGTCCCGGGTTCGAAATTAAGTCGATCTGCCAGTGCTCTATGGGAAGGCATTGATCCTCATTATCAACTCCCTCGGAGAGGACTTAATGTCGTCAGTCACCCTGTTGCTTTTCACATGCATACACATGCTTTCTTAGCATCCAGGTAAATGAAGAAAAAAGCAAAAAACAATCGGAATCAACAAAATCGATTGAAATAAATTCAAATATAGTTATTAGATGATCACACACGCATCCTCACATGCAGAAGAAGAACAAAATTGATGATAATTAGTTAACGATGATGAAAAAGAAATGCAGTTGAAGAATAATTAGAAATGTTTCGGTTGTTTGCAGGTTGTATGACGATGCCCCAGACAAGCAGCGTTGCTCAGTTTGGCGTAATGATTGGATGTCTTCTAGACATAAGTACTGTAGAGGCTGGTCTAGACTACAATGGATACGGTTGTTACTGTGGCTACGGAGGTCAGGGTGTACCTCTTGATGATACCGATAGGTAAGTCTGAAGACATCTTGCTCGACATCTGATCTGAAGATGTGAAGATTTGAAGAAGTGACGATATTTTCCTAATTCGATGATGAAAACTCATTTCTCTCTCACTATCTCTCCCTCTCACTCTCTTTCTGTATTAATGATCCGGTTTACTAGTCCTTTTCAGAGAGTTATTCTGTCGTGTGTGAGTACACACGACAGATTAACTCTCTTTAACTCTCTTTCTTAAGTGTTCTACTTCTCTCTCACCAATACCAAGTAGGATGACAAGAATACTTCTCCCTTCCTCTCTCTTTACTAATTCATCTTTTTTCAAATCCGATAGTTTTTTCAGGACTTCTCATCACATTGTTCAATCTTAAACCTTATAAATAAACTCAATTCTAAGAATCATCTGTCTGTTCTCATTTACAACTCTGCTTAAGGTAGTAAATAATGGAATAGTAGCGTCCAGATGAGAACTGTGATGTGTAGGCCTTCTATTCGGTGAAACGGTTTAATCGAATGCGGACCATATAGTGAGCATCACAACAGTGGCAAGACTATAATTATCTGAATTTAAACTAATCGGATTTTTTTTTTATTGAACGGGAAGGCTCACAATGTTCCCTACTTTTGGTGCTCAATATCTGTTGAGTTTGCTTTAAAGGATAAAGGCCTATGATTAAGGATATTCAATTCATTCCCTCATTCAGCTACATAATGATATTCTGAAACATGTGTGAACAAAGGCCCTTAATACTCCAAGTCAGTGATAGAATGAATTGTTCTAATTTAACATGTTGTCGAACCTATGAAAACGGATACACAAAGCAGTAAGAATAGAATCGTTCTCATTTAAAACGTTGTCAGGCTCATTGGCCCGAATTCACAAATAAGGTTTGTCGACAAACCTAGGTTTATGTGCGTCATCTGACACGTTTCGACGCGTTTCAAATAAAGGTTTACGCGTTTGTTCTCGAAACGCGTCGAAACGCATCATATGACGCATATAAACCTAGGTTTGTCGACAAACTCCCTTTTTGAATTCGGGCCATAATGACTGCTGCGTTGAATTACTTATCGTTGATATAATGAATTGTTGCTTTGTCAGGTGTTGTCAGACCCACGATGACTGCTACTCAGTCGTACAGAACAGTGATATGTGCCGGAGTACCGACCAAGCCTACGTCATTTCATATAACTACAACGCATTGCAATGTGGAACCGATAGTGCACGAATCGTTTGCTGTAAGGTTGTGTAATATGTTTTGACTTTGACCCATTGCCTACTGGAACCTGTGGGTCCATGTATTAAAGGGATCGTTTAACAATGTTAAATCTGAGATACACGGCCCTACGTGTTATCAGTGTCTGTGATATGTTGTAATATTGAAGCCCTAAAAAACTTGCGCTTCAAATGATCAAGAAGTGCCTCAAAAAAGTAAAAATCTTTGAGTGACCGGTTTTTACCATACTCGTTTTCCCCAATAGGCTGTAGTGTTATGAAAACCGTCAGGCGAACGGTTTTCAAAATTTGTAATTCCAATAATAAATATCTTGATAATCAGACAGGCGATCGGCTTGTAAAAGTCATGGGGTTCCTGACTGACCTAAAGGCAGAGGCGGCGGAGCCGGGGGGGGGGGGCAGGGGGGCACAGTGCCCCCCCCCCCACTTTTTCAAGTACCCAAAAAGTGCCCCTTTAACTTTGTAAGAAGCGCCCCTTTTTACATAAAAAGTGCCCCTATTACTTTGATATGTGCCCCTGTTAATTTTTAAAAGTGCCCCCTCTCCTTTCCACCTCTGATATGTGCCCCTTTTATTTTGACACGTACCTCTCTTCCCAGACAAGTTCCCAGTTTCCTTTGCAATAAGTGTCTATTTTCCATTCTCATAAGTGCCCTTTTTAATCTCTAGTAAGTGCCTCTTTTCGGATACGAGAAGCGCCCCTTTTCTCTTTTGTTAAGCGCCTCCTTCACCTCTGATAATTGCCCTATTCAAATCTTAGAGGTGCCCCTTTTACTTTGACAATTGCCCCTTTTCCTTTGTAAGAAGTGCCCCTTTCCCTTTTAATAACTACCTCTTTTTAACTCGGATAAGCGCACCTTATATTTTCACATGTGCCCCCTTTCCTTTCTAATAAGTGCCCCTTTTCCTTATGATAAGTGCCCCCATTTAACAAAGAGGCCTTCGCCTTTTCATAAATGCCCCTTTTCACCTATGAAAATAGTCCTTTTTCATTCTCCTACTAGTGCTCCTTTTCATGTCTGGTAAATGACCCTATTCAATTCTGAGAGACAATCGTTTTATTTTGACAAGTGCCCCTTTTTCCTCCTGATAAGTGCTCTTTTCATCTCTAATAACACCCCCTTTTATTTTGACACGTGCCCCTTTTCCTTCCTAATAAATGCTCTTTTTCCTTCATAATTTCCGCTTTTCATAAAAGCCACCTTTCACCTCCAATAAATGCCCCTATCAAAATCTGATCGGTGTTCCTTTTCTTTCAACAAATGCGCATTTCCCTTTATTATTAGTGCCCCTCTTTCATTCTCATAAGTGCCTCTTTCATATATGGTGTTTGCCCCTTTTCAGGTGCGATAAGTGCCCCTTTTCACCTCTGATAATTAACATTTTTTTAACAATGATACGTGCCCCTTTTCCTTTCTTATGAGGAACTTATCCCTTTTTCATAAATGCCCCTATTACAATCTGATGGTTGCCTCTTTTCCGTCGACAAATGCCCAATTTCCATTCTCATAAGTGCCTTTTCATCCCTGGTGAGTGCACCATTTTCACCTCTGATAATAACCCTTTGTACTTTGACACGTGCTCCTTTTATTTTCTAATAAGTGTCTTATCCCTTCGATAAGTGTCCCCCTTTCCTCTCATCATTAAACGTGCCCCTAATTTCAAGCGACTAAGAGCAATATCTCCCAAAGCTCGCTCGCTACGCTCGCTCACATTTATAGATGTTATAGTTATGTTACTTATCAAAGGTCTTTTCAGTTTGCTGTTATGAAAATGTGCTTATTTATAACCCGATGAGGATTGATTTTTTCCTCTTTATAAGATGTATTTTTCGCACTGTGACCTCACAAATCTTATATTTTTCCTCGCTCGCACATGATTTTTTCGACTTTCACACCCAACTGCAAGGTATGATGCTTTAAAAAGCAATATTTTATACGATGTATAAAGAGAAACAAATATTGAAATCATCCCTGATAATGTAATCAAATTTTAGGGGTATATACCAATGTCTAAAAATTGTTTATTATCGCTTTGAGATTTCCCTTTGTAGGTGCCCTTTTTTCCCAGAAAGTGCCCTTTTTTGTTGGTGCCCCCCCCCCCCACTTTGGAAGTCGCTCCGCCGCCTCTGCCTAAAGGTTTATAATTATCATTGCATCATGAGCTAAATCCAGAATTTTGTTTCAGAATCTGAGACAAAGTTACCGGATCCCTTTAAACATATGGCAAAGAATGAACTCAGTATTCAACGGGTTAATATTTACATGTTACATAAAGCGAATGGACTACGATTCACCTTAACCAAAACAGACTAGATTTTTGTCACTATCATTGCAAAAACTTGGGAAATTTTTATGAAAAAGAAAACAAGGAAAATCTAATGAAAAATTAAGTCAAGGACGACACACTTGGTATTTTAGTTTATTAAAGCTAAATAAACTATAATACAAATTATTACAAAAAGCTCAATGATATACATAAGTGGTTATTGTATGCACATTTGGATACACAAGCCTTTTAGTCCATAATAATTTCTATTTGTTAGTCTCAAATAATGCAAGGGTATATTATTTTATGGATTTCTCTCATGGATACTTATCTTAGAATGTTGTGGATAGTAAATTGAGTAGTATTCCAATATCTCCTATGAGTTGCAATTATTTCCTTTCTTTCTATCTTTGTTTAGCTGATGCAAGCAGCTATGACGCAGATTACGAGTACACAGACTGTGCCATGGCTATGTGTGCCTGCGACAAGGCTGGGGCGGAATGCTTCCAACGTTACAGACCAACCTATAACGACGGATATAAGAGATATGACAAGGATAGCTGCTGATAGACGCCTATCTCTCTCGGAATTCATTATTGCATTAATTAATTAATTAATAATTGGTAATAATTCTAGGCATTTCTATAGCGCCGTCTATCTAGTAATTCTATTCCGAGGCGCACTTATTATTTCCTCGTCTTTTAGCTGCCATTACAGCGCTCCAGCATTTCAAGGAATTAATTCCCGCCAGGTACCCATTTACCTCACCTGGGTCGAGTTTGGCAAATGAAGATTAATGCTTGCCAAAGGACATTAGTGCCGTATCGGGGATCGAATCACGACCTTTGAATTTCAAGTCAAGTGCTTAAACCGCGTAGACACTTCTACATTACTATAAGGAGATAAAAGAAACAACAAACCATCGAATGATACTAATTATCCTCATCCTTTTTTGTTCCAACTACAATAGAAATTGAATGTTTGTTTCAAATTCGGGACATTAAAGTAACATACATTCTCCGTATCACTGGGTGTATTTGTCCTGCTTGGGATCTTGAGTATCTCAAAGGGTGATTATTTAAATCAACTTAAAATAAATGTGTGCGTATAACATTATATGCGGCTGTGTGTGGTTGGAAATTCATGATACATTATCCTTGTGTTATTCGATATATCGCCAAATATTATGAGTTTTATGATTGTTAATTCAAAAATAATTAATCAAAAGTATACGTATCAAAATCGAACTTAATTGATGACATGGGGATAATTGTCCGAGGTAATATTCGTTCCCTGTCCATGCTGTGCAGGGTAATAGTATAATTGCGTTTTATTACCCAATTATTAGGTCAGTTTACATGCTGTGCATAAAGTTTGAATGAAATAGACGAGGGAAAAAATCTTATCCATTGTAATTTGATTTTCATTTTAAATATGCTTCATGATTAATGCAGTGACTAAGACAAGAAGGAAAGAATAGTATAAATGATAAGAGGAAGAGAGAGAGAGTGTGCGTGTGAGAGAGAGAGAGTGTGTGTGTGAGAGAGAGAGAGAGAGAGAGCGAGAGAGCGAGAGAGAGAGAAAGAGAAAGACAGAGAGTAAGAGAGAGAGAGGGGGAGAGAGAGAGAGAGAGAGAGACATACAGAGATACAGACGGACAGAGAGGGTGAGAGAGACAGACATACAGAGAGAGGGGGGAAGACAGACATACAGACAGAGTGAGAGAGACAGACAAAGACAGAGAAAGATAAGGCGATCCTCGATATATTATTTTCAGTTGCTGATTAAATACAAATTTATATCAGTTTCCTACCCAGTTTCATTAATAACCCGACGTTTCAATGAAAGGTGATTCTTGATTGTGTGATTTTACCATCGTGAACTTTGATGTCAACGAACTTTGTCATAATGGATGTGCTGTTGAATGTTTGATTACTGAGTCATTAACCCTAAAACATTTTCTATTTTTAACGAAACATTTCCTTAGACGCAGAAGCGGATCTAGAGGGGGGGTTGGGGGGGTTGCAACCCCCCCCCCCTTGGGCGGCCCCAAAAAAAAAAAAAAAAAAAAAAAAAAGGAAAAAAAAAGAAAGAAAAAAAGAAAGAAAAAAGAACGCACGCTGGAGAGAAACCCTTTCAAGTGCAAATATTGTGAGAAGATATTCAACTCATCTGGTAACTTAACCAAACACATGATAACTCTGGATATAACTATGTATTAAACTGTTACTTGATTTAAAAAGACGTTATCATGCACTGCTTTTTATGGTCTCCATTGTGTTAATAGATGCCAGGAAAACATCACTTACGGGGTTCAAATAAACACCCCCCAAAAAATCGGATCGCCGCTTCGCGGCTCGTGGACGATGCTCCGCATCGTCATTATTTTGGTCAAACCCCCCCCCCCTTAGCAAAAAGCTAGATCCGCCCCTGAGACGGTATACCAACTCAAGATAAATGTTGATATATATGTATATATATATCTATATATATATATATATAACAAGCAACAGGTGTTTCAGAAACCCACCATGTAAGAATAATCTCTTCGTCTTGTCTAATTATTAACCAGACAAATGCAAATCATATATTTTTCTCCGTTGATTGAAAAGTGTTTCGTCTTATCGACCCTTGACGCAGGTGAAGAACATATCATTTTAATTTGACACATTTTACCAAGGAAGTATTGATCCGAGCAAGTAATTTTCTACCAGTTATTTCGTCTGAGTGTCTACATGGTTTAAATCTATACGCAGAAGAAACAGAGAGAAAATAAACCATGATGAAATTCCTTGCCTACATCGTTTGCTTCTCTGTTCTTCTTACAGGTAAGTTCATCCCATCTCTTACTCATTTTAATCCATTTAAACGTATTGATTGTATTACTCATGAAATGTGCATGCTCGATGAGAATATGACTACGTAATAAAGAAATATGATTTGTTGCGATGCAGGAGTTGAAGGCTAGGAGTCGGAGCGTTACAACTTTGCAAGTTATTTAATATTTAGAAAGCACAAATATCATCAAGATATTTTGGTGCCCCCAATCCCTTACCTTGTTCATGAGGAATATTCGATCCTTTTTTTTTTAGCTCCAAAAATTATTGATAAGCCAAACAAATAAAAAAATGAATCAAATAAAAGGGATCAGTAAAATTGATTATTTTACTTGTGTACTAAAACGTATGCCACTCGGCTTTCAAAAGGGGCGCTAGGCCCGAGAGTGCCCCCTCAATGAAGAAAAAAATCCGCTAGTAGAGTTGGATCTGATAACCTTGTAGAGGAATTAAGAAAAAAAATGCAAAGGCAGAAGCAAGTCTAAACCAACTTAACATGACCAATTAGTAATTTAAACCAATTACTTATTGAGGAATACTCTTCTATCTCCCAGGTTGCAGGTGTATTCTTCACACAACGCACTTGGGTCAATTTGGAATGATGCAAAAATGCCTACTTGGAAAGAGTGTAATCGAAGTTAGTCTTGATTATATCGGCTATGGCTGTTATTGTGGCTTTGGTGGTGACGGTGTTCCTCTGGATGATACAGATAGGTAAGTCAAAGATAGTGATAGTGGTGGCGGTTATTTTACCTGACAGCTAAGAAAGCAATACATGCTTGTTAGTAAGCAACCAGAAGACCGACGGCTTAAGGTCCTCTCCGAGGGACCTGGTAATGAGGATAAATGCCTTACCAAAGGGCACTAGCGCATCGACTTGGTTTCGAACCCGGGTCACCGGATAACGAGACCAATGATCTACCAACTGAGATATCGCGCCTCCTCGACTCGACTTTTTTTTTATCGAGATAGCAGATATGTTCGCCCGGGACCATGATAGTTTTTAAATTATAAGTTTGCGAAACCTTGAAGTTACAAACAACGATCCTCTCACAACCACGGAGGTTCAAGCGGAACTGAACAACGACTTTCCAAAGTTTTTTCAATGTTTTAAACCACAAGCCGGAAGAGCAGTCATTTTAAAACCTCGAAGTTTATTGCGTCCGCACGACATCCCGCTGCACATACATGTAGCAATCGCGCTACCCCAAAGTAGTACAACTTTGGGCAAATTTCGAACCATCTAACTGTTACCCAACTAAATTTACCCCAGTTTTTTAACGTGTTCAATCTTTCATTGCTCAATTTATGATAGGAAAATGATTATTTTAAATCGACATTAATATGTCATCATACCTTAAGGATATAGGGTTTCTTGCGTCATAAAACATAAACCTGTCTTAAGCTATGGTCACAATTCAGAGCGGCGACCGACCGATTAGTAGCCTGCTCGGTCGCCGCTGGAATTTAGGCGTCGACCAACGATTTTGTTTTGTTGGGAAATCGATCAGGCTGTAGAGCCCAAGCGATGCCTGGGCTGTGCCCTGTCGATTTCCCGTCAGTCGCCTGTCGATTTTAGGTAAAAACTGGGCGAAATCGGAGAGCTTCTCCGGGCGGCGTCCCGGCAGTGACCGACAGATGACCCACCGATTCCCGAGCGGTCTCCCACCGGCCACCGGCTAATTGTCCGGCGACCGGCCGGTGATCGGCAGTGCGCCAAAATACGCTCGGCGCCCGGGCGTTCGCCGCCCGGGCACCGACCTAATCGAGCGTTCGCCGTCGAGCGATTTAGGTCAAAAATCGAAGCCGCTAGGTCAAAGGCTGCCGACCGATTTTGGACTCGCCGGCTATAGTGACCGACTGATCTCCCCGTGGCGACTGGCCGGCGAACAGGCGCCGACTGCTCGGCAGCCTTTGACCTAGCGGCTTCGATTTCCGACCTAAATCGCTCGACAGCAAACGCTCGATTAGATCGGTGCCCGGGCGGTGACCGCCCTGGCACCGAGCGTACTTTGGGCGGCGAGTGAAAGTGAGCAGGCTCCGCCCAAATTTTAACTCCGCGCTAAAACTTCAACAGCGACCATAGAGATATATATCTCTATGACAGCGACCGAGCGATGACCTAAAAACAAGCGGTGCCCGGGCGAAATTGGCTCAAAACTCGCGGCCCGGCCGCCGAGCAGGCTACTTTTTGGTGTTGACCATAGATTTATTGTTTATAAAACTGTTTATAAAGTAAGGTTTGTTGATAACGACTGTAATATTGTAGATTGATGCTTTTATTGGATGCAAGGCTCATGTTGCACGCTGAACAGAAGTGCTGTAATATTAAGTATAACATAAACCCAAGAAAAGCAGACGCGAGGAGTAATGAATGTATTGATTATATTTTTCATCAGATGATGGCCATCTCAGTGACCAAAGAACCACGCCACTTGGACATTTCAGAATCTTCCTCCTCCCGTAAGGGTCGATTCCAAGAGACATTGTCCTGGCCGAGCACGCAACGAACACTAGAGAATGCAAAGCGATCCTGAGGTTGGTCAGCCGCTTTGTAAAAATACCATCATGGGTCCCACGCACGGAGCTACAACGCTTCCACACAAGGAAACACAGCACTGAGCAAGTATAGATGGCAAGAATGGCATAGGCTACGACGAAGATGATAATATGTGCCATCCAGGTGCTTCCCCAAGCCGCAAAGGCTACATCCCAGTCTGGATGTGGTGCAGGCCACCTGCACCGGGGTTGAGCTGGCACCTTGATTGGGACACTCATGTTTTCAGTGTAGACTGACACTCCGTTTTCATCTTCATTTATAGTTGTCGCCATCCTGTGAATTAAAAGAATAAAAGAACAATTGTCTAGTTATAAATTGCGTTCAACAGATAGGGGGGAGGGGGGGGGGGGTGGTGAGATAAAGCGAACCAAAAATACATAAACGAGAATATGCAATCAATCGGTTTACATCCTAAATAATTTTTAGAGCTCAAAGCCCAGTTACTACATAAAAACATTTGTATATCCACTTTTCTAAACATTCTTCCAACCATATGTATTACGTTATATTCCACCATAGGTTATTTATATGTTGACCATCATAGGCGATGAGTGTCGTCACGCCATTGATTTCAAAGGCTTATGCCGAAAGGAAGGGTAGCGTCGCGTCGCATTGACGTAAACGCGACCATTCGTCCAAAGCCCCCCCCCCCCCACCGGTTGTGCCGAAAGGGAGCGTTGGGAGTGTCGCGTTGCTTGGAACGCGACCATTCGTCCAAAGCCCCGCCCCCGGTTTTGCCGACAGGATGCGTTGACAAGTCCGCCTTAATGCACCCTTTCGAGATAAGCAGGGGGGGGGGGGGCTTTCTGAATTCCTTACATAGACAGAATTTGATATTATTTTTTGTTATTTTGATAAATAAACGACTGATATGCAAGACTAGATCAACACCTTTATTTGACATTTTTAAATATCGGTGTTAATTATTTGATTGTGTTTCTTGTTATTTATTGATTTAATTCTTATGCCTTACGCCTGATCTGCAAGACTACGTAAAAACTAGTTTTATTTAATTTTTAATCTGTTTCTATTTTGATTATTGGAATTTATTTTAAACGACTTAAATTTCTATTCCTTAAATTCTTTTATAAACGAATGATATGGAAGACTAGACAACGCTCGCCTTTCGGCAAAACCGGGGGGGGGGGGCATAAGCCGATTTCAAAAGGCGCCAAACCCATGCGTATTTTTTCTTCTATATTTTGTCTGCTTAGGGGCTATGTTTTTGTTTTGGCTGTCTGTTTTCTTCTAATTTGTATGATGAATTATTTTAGTAACAGCTTTTCAACACTTTCACATGAGCTACTAGTGTGTTTTATCATTTAGTTGGAAAGGTATTATTTCTTATCATTGTCATGTGCACATCCTAAAAACAAACATCGCTTTATCGCGTAACAGAGTTTTGTAGATGATCTTCAATTCTTCAAAACGTTTTATTCGTGCATTTGTTAAAAGGTAAAAAACAAAAGCGAAAACACAAACACACAAACAAACGAACACAACCACACTTAAATGAATCTGAGACGTGGAGTATTCATTTTAAAGTGTTACTTGTTTTCTATATTTCTATAGAAACAAATCTTGAATAATGAATTTAAAAAAAGAAGATATTAGTAAGACCAGAAGAGTCGATATTTATTTACTATCTCAATAGTTATCGAGGGATGTTTTTTTTTTTTATAAACAAATGATAGCACTTGTAAAATATCAGCTGGAATTAACTAGGATATACGCTTCTTAGTATAATCAGCCCGGCCCCCCACTCAGTGTTATTTACGGTACGCATATGCGTGTTCCAACCGACCCCCCCCCCCCCTTTCAGCAAAAGTCCGGTGTGTAAAGTCAATACGGCTCGACCTTTTTCTTTTGTATACGAGCCTTTTTCAGCACCCCCCCCCCCCTTTTCAGCAAAAGTCCGGTGTGTAAAGTCAATACGGGTCGACCTTTTTCTTTTGTTACGAAAAGGACATTTTGGCAACACGCATGCGGTCATTTCGAAACCTGAGTGGGGGGGCCGGGATAATCAGCCGAGACAAAAACGCTTCAGGGCGAACTGTGATCAATGTTAGAAAGGTTCAACCAGAAAAAACACATTCAAAGTCAAGCACAAGAAAGCCGCGGTCAAATTTCGCTGCGACAGTATTTTTTTAATATTTGTTTCTGTGTAGGGATGCGATTATATATATGAAAAAGGACAGTAGGCTACAACCATGAAAACAATGCACTAATTTTTTCTGTAAGACTGGACAATGATTCTCCTCCCACAGTCTTAGCGCATTCTCAACATAAAAGTCTAAAGATTTATTTGTGTTTTTCCTTTGGGATTCAAGAGGTCTATCTGACCTTCTACAGCATTGCATCTACATCCATCGAATCAGAACCGTAGCTGGAATACTAATGTTAAGAGCACGATTAACAATACAAGATAAGTCTTAAATACAGTTATCCGTGCAGAATTATCTTTCAACAGGTCTTTTCGAAAAGGCCATGCACAGTTATGACTCGGAAGGTCAGAAAACCTTTTGGGGGGCTCTGAAATCCTTTCATCGATAGGGCTATTGATTAAATTGTGTCACTGTATTGTCAGCATGATTAGCTTGGTATGGATATACTCTTCAACAAGAAAAAAAATCACCTTGCGATGTCAGAAAGCCAAAATCCGTAGCTCAATTACTGGAATTAACCGTGTTGTTTGACATTTTCTTTTCCTACGCCTGAACGTTTGCAAAACGAACCCCCTCGGCATGCCGCTTCAACACACATGTACAACATTCACGTTTGATAACCGTAGGCAGTTCGTGTAATTGAACGTTCATGTGACTGTGATTATTTTCATTGAACCGGTAACAAACTTGAGAATAGAAGAGAAGTAATCACGTGTGAACGAATAGTTTCGCCACGTTACCGTACATCGGGGGCCTCTCATTTTGGACTCTTTACCCTCCACTACAGCATAGTAGGGACTTTTAGATTATGCACAACGAGAACGTGGACTGCCCTTTTAAGGCAATGTGACGTCACTGCCAGTGCCTTAAAAGGACGTCACATTGACTTAAAAGGGCAGTCCACGTTCTCGTCGTGAAGAATCTAAAAGTCCCTATTCTGAGTGAATAAGACGCTACCAGCTACAGCGTATGAGTACGGCTTGCAATACCAAAAAAGGCAGCATTCTAACCTTTACGGAGTATGTGAGGCCGAGAGTCATCAAAACGCTTATTTGATGGGGGGGGGGGGGGGGGGGGTATTAGCAGCAATATTTTGAAAAATAATTATTCAAATTAGTTATTATGTCCCTGGACCCTCAATAATCTCATCATTAAACTTATTTTTGATATGTGAGATATATTAATAATAATATTCATTGCCTATTTTATCATTTTCCAAGTATTTTTCATATCATGTTTATATAATACCTGTACCAACATATTTTCAAAATATTAGTTTCAAATATATTTTCCAAACGAATAATCTTAGTCAAAATATTCTTGTAACATGTATATCAAATTGCTCTGTGCCTAATCGCTCTGTGCCTAATTCATATCTATACAAAAAGAAGTTATTTTTCCTATTTATCGAACGTAATATAGATTTAGTGGTTCAAGGGAGCCTTTTTTTTTAAATCATTAGTTTTATCTCTTTGTTTAGGTATGCAAGTATCTAATTGATCATTCAAAATATCTCAAAAATTGTCGTAAGAGAAAATCACTTCATCTACACCATAAACAGGAGACCAGTCTACATGTTCAAGACTAGAAGCTATTTTTTTAAGAGTGACTTTACTTATGAATAAACGTGGGTCATAAGTATTAATTGATTGATAAATTACATTTGAAAAAAATATTAAGGATATATTGACTGCTTTGAGAGGCACAGTGGTTTCTATAGGGTCAAGGGAAACTCACAACCTGCTATGACCCCAAGGCGCTTGCGCCGCGGGGTCATAGCAGGTTGTGAGTTTCCCCGAGACCCTATAGAAACAACTATGCCTCGAATATTAAAAGCAGTCAATATATATTTTATATACCGAAAAAAAGGAAAATGTTGACTCACCCATTTAGGTTTCCATCTCTTTGAAGTCATGAATATTAACACCAACAATAACTTGTGTACAGTATGAAATCCAACAAGCTGTGCTCCAGTAGAACAGACTTATACGGTAACGCGTAAACCAAAATGGGGATCGCAGCAAAATGACGTCACGTTTCACAGCCATGGAAAAAGTGCTATGAAAAATGGATATAAACCGGTAGAGCCGGGAAAAATGACTATGAATTTCAATTAGCGGGCATGGTTAAGAACATGACTGCATTTTCAACCAATCAGAAGACAGGATTAGTAAAGAATCTTAAAATGAGGTATATAATTAAGTAATATTGACTGCCTTCTGGGCAATACGACATATATCGCCCGAACCGAAGGTGAGGGTGATATATGACAAGTCGTATTGCCCTGAATTAGGCAGTCAATATTACTATTATTAACCACATCAGACATCTAGAGCAAATAAGAAACTCTTACTATCTTATACTCTTAAATTATGTAGGCTACACAGGGTTTCCTAGCATTAGAAGTTGCAAAAACATTGTCAAACCAGCACTGTTCATCCAGTGTTTGACAGATTTTCGATACACTGCAAACAGTTCGCCTAGGGTGTGATTGTTACGTCACAATGAGAGTTCGCGCAAAGTGCGCATTTTCTTATACACGATGCGCGATGTAAATTACAATAGCTGATGCGCGATGTAAATTACAACTGGCACTATATTATTGCTCACTAGTTTAACACGCATTTTGCCATTGACTTTTCAGAGCGGGCTAAAATATTTGTCCATTGACTTACTGTATAACCTATATCGCCCGCCAAATTACACACAAATCCCATTGACTCTTCTGAGCGGGCTAAAATATTTGCGCATTGGTTTACTGTATAACCTATATTGCCCGCCAAATACACCAGTTTACAGTTGTATCAGTGCGCATGCGCAGACAGTTGACCTCGGGTCATTGGCCCCAAAATTGGGGCCAATAACCTCTGACCTCTGGTATTTATGCGTAAATTAAAATTGCGCCCATGCAAATGATGATGTGCGCGCACAACGCAGCGCGCAGGCAGTGATGTCATCATTATTTGCATGGGCGCAATCTTAATTTACGCATAAATACATGACTCCTAGGTCATTGTTTAAAATGGCGCACACAACTGTAAACTGGTGTATTACACACAAAATCCCATTGACTTTTCTGAGCGGACTAACTTATTGTAATTTTGTTGACTTATCCATCAAACCTTGAGGGCAATAACATTTAAAAATTGCCCTGCTCAGATGTCTGATACGGTTAATAATAAGGATATATTGACTGCTTTGAGAGGCATAGTGGTTTCTATAGGGTCAAGGGAAACTCACAACCTGCTATGACCCCAAGGCGCTTGCGCCGCGGGGTCATAGCAGGTTGTGAGTTTCCCGAGACCCTATAGAAACAACTATGCCTCGAATATTAAAAGCAGTCAATATATATTGTATATACCGAAAAAAAGGAAAATGTTGACTAACCCATTTAGGTTTCCATCTCTTTGAAGTCATGAATATTAACACCAACAATAACTTGTGTACAGTATGAAATCCAACAAGCTGTGCTCCAGTAGAACAGGGAATACCAAACACGTTTACACGAACAGTAACTTTTGTACAGGATGATATCACCAACAAGCTGTGCTCCAGTAGAACAGTAGAACATTAATAAATTCACAAATTCGCAACATATTTACACAGACTGTGCGTCTAGTCTACTTTACATCTCCGAGGTCCGTGTTGACATTTCGCAAGAACTCTTCAAATATTTTAATGCCGTATTTTACTGCATACTTCGTATTTTTGCTATCAGCAGAATCGATTAAGTCTTGCAGCTGAATGTCATCCATAAGTTGAAATCTTGGCATAGCTGTGTCCTCCATTTTGCCTCTTTATTGACAAAAAATTGGAAACAAAAAACCCCAATATTTTGCGATCGAGACTAGTACACAAAATGGCGATCGGTCGTCTGCGCTGCGTGGATTGGTAGATTCTCTCCTGAATGCAGCGACCAAAATCGAATTGCACTCAAACACCGTTAACGGTATCGCGCATCGGTCATCGCACAAAAGAAACTTATACGGTAACACGTAAACCAAAATGGGGATCGCAGCAAAATAACGTCACGTTTCACAGCCATGGAAAAAGTGCTATGAAAAATGGATATAAACCGGTAGAGCCGGGAAAAATTACTATGAATTTCAATTAGCGGGCATGGTTAAGAACATGACTGCATTTTCAACCAATCAGAAGACAGGATTAGTAAAGAATCTTAAAATGAGGTATATAATAGATATTAACCCTAATAAGGCCGGGCTATTTGAAGTCTTACTACGGCCGGGGGGGGGGGGGCATTATGGCCCCCTTAAGATATCGGCCGTGAAACGGCCGATCTCCGCGAAAATTTGCACGCATGTCAAGTGAAGTGTATAGAACAATATGATAATTTCAATTTTTTGAAAAAAATCACTCATTTGCATATTTATGGTAATTTATGCAAATAACGTCATAAAATCACATTTTTACCCATAAATCATATATTATTCATATTTAAGCATTCTTTTTCACTACGTATATTCATTAGACCATTTGGAACAATAATACGACAACAAAAATTGGAAGAGCCAGCTTATTCCTTATGTTATCTCTTGTTTTGATAATTTCTTATGTATTTCATTGTTTTTTTAACTTATGTATGTTATTGTGTTTTTTTTTTTTTCATTTCTTCCTACAATTCAACTACTTTGACTCCCAAAACAACCACCTAAACTTTAAACAAGACCCAAAAACCAATGTTTGATCTATTTTTAGGAAAAATGACATTTCCATATGTTTTGTACACAAATCACAAAAATGAGCGATTTTCGGGCTGACATGCAAAGACAAAAGGTCACGTGACCTTGTAACTGTAGGTCCGATTTTTTTTAATTTTTTTTTTAAGATGCGCAAGACTCTAAAGAAAAAGTCAGCGAGCGGTGAGGCGCCATCCATATGCGTTCTCGAACAATCAGGGTTAAGGAGGCAAAGGAGTTTGTTACGCGAGTGGGCTTGGAAATAAGAGGCAAAGGAGTTTGTTACGCGAGTGGGCTTGGAAATAAGAGGCAAAGGAGTTTGTTACGCGAGTGGGCTTGGAAATAAGAGGCAGAGGAGTTTGTTACGCGAGTGGGCTTGGAAATAAGAGGTTAAAAAAGAGGCAGAAAGGAGAGTTTCAAGACACTCTTGTGACACATTATCATGGTCATGATTGAATAAATTTATACTAAAGTCCCCCATTAATAAACGTTTAAGCACATATAAAGCAACACCACCGTCGACTCTTCCTTGCCTATTTTTAAAGACAAAATCATAATTATCGATTGAAAAAGGTAAATTAAAATCATGGGATGAAAAAGTTTCTGTTAGTACAATAATTAAAGAAAGCTTTTTATTGAAATCTAAAAATGCAGTGGCGGATCCAGGGGGGGGCACAGGGGGCACGTGCCCCCCCCGGCCAAAAAAAATATGTTAATTAATATGTTTTTAATTTAAAAAAAAAATAATAAAAAAATAGCCAATGGCTGACCTAAAAAGGTGACCTTACCCCCCCCCCCCTAACGAAGCAAAATGTCAAATTTAAAATTTCGTGACCTAAAAAAAAAAAAAAAAAGTGTCCTCTTACCCACCCCCCCCCCCCCCCCCCCCCCCCCCCGCTTATTCAGCGGCTGGCTGAGTCGTTGCGATTTTTTGGGGGACTAAAAAAAATATATATGTTCTCTTTCCCACACGGTGCCCCTCCTTGTGCCCCCCCGGCAAGAAATTCCTGGATCCGCGCCTGAAATGATTGCAATTAAGTGCAAAAAAGAGAATGTATCACTATTAACATGACTCGGTTACATTGCCTCAAAATCTGAAAATTATAAATCTTTAGGTCAGTCAGGAATCCCATGACTTTATCATGCCGATCGCATGTCTCATTATCAAGATATGTATGATTGGAAATCGAAATTCATTTTTCGTTTTCCTAACGGATTTTATAACACTTCAGTCTATTGGGGGGAAATGAGTATGGTAAAACCGGTCACTCAATTTTTTAAAAACTGTTTGAGGCACTTATGATCATTTTGAACCGCAATTTTTGTTTAGGGCTTTAATATTAAACCATATCACAGACACTGATTACACATAGGGCCATGTATCTCAGATTTAACATTGTTAACTGATGCCTTTAATGTCTTTAATAATATTATAAAATTGTGCATTTGTCATATACTCTTTGAAAGAATGTTATGCCGGATCCTCGTGATCAAAATTCAAATTAAACTCTTTGGATGATGAATATATATTTTCAACAATAATTTCATCAGAGGTTCTTGGGAAATTAACAAAGACTTGAATGGGTCTTAACAAATCAAAAAGGTCATCTTCGCTCACAGACTCAAAAGGTAATGGAGCTCTCACACTCTGCCGTGTAGGCCTACCGTCCACCTGCCGGGCTATTTAAAAAAAACAGAGTCCAGAACGTTGGGTTTTGAGCGAACTTGTCCCCGGCCGCAAACAAAAAATTCATAAAATTAATCTTTTCACCGTTTCGTTGCCATCTTCTGGCCGTTTCCATACCGGGCCCATACCGGGTCTCGAACGTGTGCACCGGGTATGTAGCAGCCACCTACCAGTCACTTAGCGCCCCCTCACCGCTCGGAGCGTCCTGTGAGCTAGTCCCCGGACTGCTGACGTCATGACAAGAAAAAGTAAAGCTCATCTGACGAAACCCCTCTATATATACCCAATAATTAGTGACAAACGGTGGCACACGGTGACAAAAGTATATTTGTTGGTAATGGCACGTTCATATGACGCTACTGTGAAGGTAAGGACACGTTATGGACCCGTTATAGGACGTTATGGGAACGTCAAGACGTTAACAGGATGTTACCCAAGCGTTAGGGAGGCGGCGCCGTCAGAACCAGGCGGTACCGCTTTGGAAACACCCGTTGGCAGTCCGGTATGAACACTGTAATGAGGACGGTATGAATACGTTATGAAGACGGTGGCACGGTATCAACACGTTCATGACACGTTCACAACCCGCTTACAACCCGTTGCAGACGGTGGATTTTGTTTTGCCCGTTCATCACCGTTCTCTAACGGGTTATGAGCGTGTTGTGAACGTGTTCATACAGTGTGACCGTTTTCATAACGTATTCATACCGTCCTCATACCGTTCAACACCGTCCTCTTGCCGCTTACTTGCGGCCGGTGCCAGCCGGCCAAGGTTTTGAACATGCCCAAAACTTTCGCCGGGTCCCACCGGGTGTAAATAAGCGCCAACGCCCTATTAACGTGTTGCCCGCTTTGATAACGAACCACCGTGTGCCCTTGCCGTTCTCCACCGTCCGCAGACATTTTCGCGCACGGTGGCACACGGTAGGCCTACACGGCAGAGTGTGAGAGTCACTTAAGTGGTGATCTAAATTAGCCAAAATAAATAATCAAATACAAAATCTGAGCAAGGAGTTTTAAGAGCTGGAGTGCCAACTGACAACAAATTAATTCAAGCAGCTGCCGTTTTCTAAGGTTGCACAATAAAATATACAGGTGTGCTGTTACCTTTGATGTCCGAGGTTCCAAGCCGCCAACATCATTGGAAAGCTTGAGTAGTGATTTTCTTCACAAAGAAATATCGTTAATATTTCAATTTGTATTTGAACTTACAGGGGAAAATCGAACAGATGATAAAATATGAATAAAAAAGCCTAATTATGTCAAGAAATTTTCTTAGAGTGTATAATAGCAGTTTTGATATGTGAAAAAAGTAAAACATTACAATCCTAAAACCTACAATTTGACACTTCCGATTACTTCCGGCTCACGAAAATAAAAAGTTAAATTGTTCAAGTACAGTTCTTTATGATGTCATTATGTCAGATTAGTACCCACACATACCCAGTCAAGTAATTTCGATTAATAATTCAGGAATTTTGCTCCATTTCCTTTCGCTTGCCTCCTGTAAAGGCTTAGCACTATGCAGTGCTCGTATTATCAGACGAGTGGTAGCGAAAAGGAATTATCATTACAAAAGCATAATTCCCTTTGAAAGTGGCCTGTTAGTGTGCAGCTAGGCAGGAATCTTTTGTCTACGTATCTGCATCAAGATCCAGTACTTAAGCACATGCCTGCTATATTTTCACCTGGCGGCTTCGCAGAATGAGCTAGATATAACTCCATATCTTAAAACTCTTTGATCTGAATAACCAAAACCCGAAAGCATAATAACATAATTATAAAAGTAGGAAAAATGCATAAAAAGGACTAATCGGTGCAGACACAGGGAGCTCCAGAAAGGACAATAGGGACTTTTAGATTTGCGTGGACTGATACGTGTGACGTCCATTCAAGGCAGTGCATTAAAAGGACGTCGACCGTAGCAATCCCCATTGTCTTCGTGCGAATCTAAAAGTCCCTAATAAAAAGTCACCAGTACTTGTAGTAGGTAGGAAGGGAAACACAAAACACAAACACATAATGGACATGCACACATATTGAGACACTGTTGGCATGACAAACAATATAATGACGCTTTGGTATGCTAATAGCAAGGCACCCATTGGAAAAATAAATTATTGTTGAAGGAAAATATCAGCTAGAAGATAGAATATTGCGCAAGAAAATACAATATCAAAAGGTAAATAATTATAATAGTAAGATGAATAAAAACACTATAGTAACGTAAGATCAAACGAATTAGTCGTATAATAAAGGGAATGAAATCAAAGCAAAAATTAAAATAATTTAATAATTTCAAATTGAAGGACGACCAATTGCAAGCGATAGCAAATGAACGGAGACTTTTGTAATCGTTTCATAAAAGGAATTACCATTGGAAAATAAAATATCTCAATATCAAAATCTCAATTTAAAAGGAGGACAGAATATTACTCAAGGTAATACAATATCAAATTGCAAATAATCATATATTATAAAATAAATAGAACTAGTATAACAACATCACACGAATCAGTCTTAGCAAGGGTATAAAGTTAAGGCAAGACTTAAACAAGTTTGGTAATTGCAAAATGAACGACAACCGATCACAAGAACTGACCTGGTTTCTGCGATAGTCCATGAATGGAGATTTCTTTTGGATGTCTAATTAAAGGAATAACCTTTTCAAAACGACTCGAAGTATGAAATAAGATGGTTTTAAAAGTTTGCAATGATTAGGGTGAGTGCGAAACCAGGTTGACATTTGTGAGAGGTAGTGAAACGGAATATGAAGAACAAATACAGGTCATTAGATTATGCAAAATATAAGAGCGACAAAGTGTGAGGTCAATTCTCTTCGTCACTACGGAATGCTGGATCCTTACAATGTTTAGCAAGCCAATAAATGTGATTGATCGGTTGCCAAGACGGCAATCAGCCCTGCTATTATGTTAAACTTCTACCAGTTAAGAAAAAATATTTTGGTCTATTATTAATTGGATACGAGTAATGTGAGCATTGTTAGCATGCAACAATACTTCGAGACAGCTGCGGAGAACGTTAAAGCATGATACGGAAGGCTGTCGATTCCTTAATTGAAAGTATCAAACGCGTTGAGAGAAACCTCGCCGAATCAATTGAATTTGAGTTCAAGCAGGAATTCGAGCTGGAAAGAAAGAAAAATTCCTCCCTGGAAAAAAAGATGCCAGTGCTTTTCTTTGCTCTCATTTCCCCCCTCTCTGTACGCTTCAAAGGAGACATGTTTTTTCTTCCTCCCCCAAGCTTCTCTTTCTCGGCATGAAAGACTAATTCTTGTTCAAAATACAAATAGGAACTCAAATCATAAAACGACACCACGATCTTTATGGATACCAAAATCCATATTACGTTCATTTAATAGGAAAAATCGCTTATTTTACCAATTCAATTCCGAGCCAGCAGAGTTAAACGAAAACATATGAAATTACCCTAGTTAGTATTTTACGTTATGCAAACAAAAAATATCTTCTTTAAACATTATGAAGTTCATAGAAATGACATTAAAACACTTGGAAGCTTATTTACCATGTATTTAATAGAAACAGTAATAACCAGGATATTCAAGAGATTTTAGTCGGAAACAAATGATTTCAAGACCCAGCTTCTAATGCTGAGAGTCTCATGATTACTTTGTAAATATAGGTCAAAATCTTGCACATGCCATTCCCACAGCAAATGATTCATTTCATTCATTTTTTGATCGTCGAATTCCTGAAGAAAAAAAAAAGAGCGCTGGGTATGATGGCATTTGAAATATACTTCTTAAACATAACATTTCCGGAAAATTTCATCCCACTTCCCATGTATTTAACCTCTCTTTTATATTAGGGGAAAAACCTTTTTACATGAAAGAGCAAAATTAATACCTTTATTTTGTTTAAAGGTGACTCACGTGAACAGGGATTTTATAGGCCAATTTGTTTAACTTACCTCTTTTCCCAAAATATTAGAAAAACCTATGTAAACACGAACTATAAACTTCCTTACACAAAACATCTTACTTAGTGATGATCAATGTGGATTTCGACACAAATATGCAATTACTCGTGCTATGTTAACACTCATTACTAAAATTGTTTGTGCAATTGATAACCCTTGTCACACAATGGCCCGAATTCACACAGCAAGGTTTGAGCTCAGACCAAGGTTTAAGTTTAAACCTCCTTTTGTTTCGCCAAACCTCCTTTTTGTTATTTACAAACCAGGTTTATATCACAATTGATCATTAAATTCTTCTTAATAAACTTTCTCACTAAGGTGTCAGAGGGAAGGCCATTGAGTGGTGTAGAAGCTACCTTTCAGACAGAATACATACCTATGTAAATAACTTCCATTCATCAATTTAAAATGTTACCTGTGGAGTGCCTCAAGGCTCTCTTCTTGGCCCTCTTCTGTTCATACTATATATAAATGATTTCAAACGATCATCTAATATTTTATTTTTCATATTATTTGCTGATGACTAATAATTCTCTCTCATGCCATTACCAACATACTCTCCTATAGATACAATTAATTCGGAATTAGTTTAAAGTTGGATACAAGCCAACAAACTATCATTGAACATTTAACAAGACAAATTATATAATACTTATCAACACTATCGATCATCTTCCTGGTCCATTTCAAATAAATTGTATCGAACTAGAATGTGTTCAGAGTACTAAATTCCTTGGAATTTATGCTGAATGCAATAGAAATGGAAAGTGCATATTAATCATTTATGTAAATTATTATCAATAAACATTGGTGTCATAAATAATGTTAAAACTTCATGTTCTGTTAACAGGTTTTTGATATCACTGTACACAACCCTTATACTGCCTTACCTAAAAGATGGGATTTCAGCAGTGTGAGATTCTTGAAAGAATTTATTTGATCGAATATTAACTTTGCAGTAGCGTGCATTTTGAATTATCCATAATGTCTGCTTTCGTTCCCACACTGACCACTTATTTTCAAGACAACGTTCTTAAAATTGATGATTTGTACTCTTGGTACCTCTCCCAAGTTAATACATTTTTCAAAAAAAGTAACGAGACACATTCACACCCCAATGGACAGTCGAACCAATTTCACCCTCCCCGAATGAGAACAGCTTTCGCACAAAATACAATTATTTACAATGGTCCAGTATTTTTGATAACATAGATTTATGAATGTTTTTTTTTAACTGAAAATTGAATTCTGCATTGATGACACGTCGGCCGGGTTTGCAGGAATCTTGGTTTGTCCGACTCTAGACTCAATCTCTTTCTCCTCCTTCTGCTGATCTAACCTAGAGCTTTTGCAATCATTCCTTTTTGTTTTCCATCTTACTTTATTTTTTGCCTTTTTCTATTTTTCCCGAGTTTTTCCTTTAAAAAAAAATCTCCTTCCCCAAATGTATTACTTCTTTATTGTTACATATTTTTAAACTTATTCATTTTCTATGTCATGATACTTTGTTTTCAAGACATATTGTAAAACATCCTATGAGGAACTAATACTTCAACAAGCTCTGCTTCTATTTAGTTCCTCTTTTCTCGTCCCATTACTATTATATTTGTCTTGTGTCATTGTACTTTCTTTTGTTGAAATATTATATGTTATATTGCAAATAACATTCAATATCATTTGATTATGTTTTTCATGAGAAATGTAATCATTTGAATTGAATTGAATTGAATATCTTCAAGGAAATCGATGATGGGAAATGAAATACATAACGGTGGTATTGTTTTGTGCATTATAAGCCAAAGCAAACCAACATTGCTCAGCAGAATGAAATCAAGTAAACGGAACTCACAACAGGATATATAATAATAGTTTATTAACACTCGTCAATGTCACTGGTTAATATGGAAATGATTACCAAGATACAAGATATAATGACCGAATTGCGATCAAGGATAATGTTGGTGTACTATTGATGAAATGTCAATGGAAATGAAAGAGAGGTAGATGAGGATGGAAGTAGGATCTCGAGAGAAGTGGAGATAAACATGATAAAAAGGAGAGAGAGAGAGAGAGAGAGAGAGTGGGATTGAGAAAATTTAGATATCTCTAGATTGAGTGAGAAAGAGAGAAGGAGCAAGAGAGAGAGAGAATGATAGAGAAACAGAGAGGGAGAGAGAGAGAGGGAGAGAGAGAGAGAGAGAGAGAGAAGGAGAGATAGATATAGAGAGAGGCAGAGAGAGAGCGAGAAGGAGAGAGAGATATAGAGAGAGGCAGAGAGAGAGAGAGAGAGGGGGGGGGGAGAGAGGGAGATTGGTGAGATTGAGAGAATTGAGATCAATCTAGAGTGAGTGAGAAAGAGAAAGGAAGAGGGAAGGAGCAATAGAGAGAGAGAGAGAGAAGGAGAGAGAAAGAAAGAAGGAGAGAATGAAAGAGAGAGAGAGAGAGAGGGAGAAGGAGAGATTGAGATAAATCTAGAGTGAGTGAGGAAGAGAGAGGAAGAGAGAAGGAGCTAGGAAGATAAATGAAGAGAAAGAGAGAGAGAAAGAGAGAAGCAAATAATCATAACTGTTGTTCGAACAAAAATATAGAACAGGTGAATATGCATGTGACACCTGTTCTACACATTTTTACATAAAAAATTCCTTTGTCTACCACAGCAATTGTTGAGGGTAGAATGAAGAACTGTATATTTTGTCCTCTTTCTTTGTCAGTCATGTTCATAGTGAGATATTTAAACAGCTTTTGTGAGCAATCAAAAGAGTTTCCCATTATTGTTTTAGAGAAGAATAGAAACAAGAATGTATATAGAGCTTACAGCAGGTAATCTCGGCCCGGTATGTGCCACATTGGAAGGCTTGATAGTTGTAGGGAATGATGTAAGCATGATTGTAGCCACGGCACAGGTCACTGGTTTGTACGACTGTGTAGCAGTCATCATGGACTTCACAACATCTGATGAAAAATATAATCAATGCATTCATTACTCCTCTCGTCTGCTTCTCTTGGGCTTATGTTATACTAGTACTTGACATTACATCACTTATGTTCAGCGTGCAACATGAGCCTTGCATCCAATAAAAGCATTAAAATACAATAATACAGTCGTGACTCGTTATAAACAAACCTTATTTCATAAACATTTTTGTATAAACAACCATACGGACTACTGATATATGTTGATATTACAGAAGTTCTGGTAAGACAGGTTTATGTTTCATGCCAAAGGAAACCCTATAGATTTGTTGACATATTAATGTCGGTTTAAAGGAATCATTTGTTCCTATCATAAATTGAGCAATGAAATAATGAACACTTTTAAGAAGTTGCGTAAATTAACTTTGGAAGCTGATAGTAGGTTAAAAATTTCCCCAAAGTTGTGTTTCTCTTGCCCAAATCTTGTCAAGATGAATTGACCAATTCATAATATAAAAAGTTTAATTTGCCCAGCTTTTGATCATAATCCAACGAACCCTTGTGGTTATATTAGTGTTGAGTAAACTTTAGCTAATAGATCATTTACCGTTCTATCATAAATTTTAGCATTAATACCATTAAGTACGTTAAATGTATAAATACATGAACTGAATTGAGATAGTTTATTAAATATTAAAAGGCGCGGTTCATTCGAGGGATGGATAATTTTTCCTTTGATTAGTAACACTAGTTATTTCCACACGACAGTCCATTAACTTGGTTTTAAATGTCGAAGTTATTTTGTAGTTAGGGACTGTGCGGACGCGCTCGTGGTTAAAAAACTCGAAGTTAACTCGAAATTATAAACCGATCTTTAGGTTAGCGCGATATATATTCATGCAGCGAGAGGCCTGAACCCAAAGTTATGTGCGTACGGGCGCGATTAACTTCCGGCCCGTGGTTTTAAACATTGAAAGCTTTGAATAGGTGCTGTTTCGGTCCCGTGTGAATCTCCGTATTAGTTAGTTTCGCAAACTTCAAGTTTAACACTACCTAGGTCCCGTGTGAACATATCTGCTATCTCGATAAAAATAGGAGTCAATCTTTGACTTACCTATTCTGTATCATCCAGGGGAACACCGTCGCCACAAAAGCCACAGTAACAGCCATAGCCGATATAATCAAGACTAACTTCGATTAAACTCTTTCCAAGTAGGCACTTTAACATCATTCCAAATTGACCCAAGTGCGTTGTGTGAGGAATACACCTGCAACCTGGAAGATTGAAGAGTTGTTCTTAATAAGTAATTATTTGTCTCATTAAGTAATTGGTCACGTTAGTTTAGACTTATTTCTGTCTTTCCTTTTATAACCTTAATTCCTCTACAAGTTTGTCACCTCCTACTTCCACTAGCAGGATTTTTAATGGAGGGGACACTCTCGGGTCTAGCGCCCCTTTTGAAAGCCTAGTGGCATACGTTTTAGTACACAAGTAAAATAATCAATTTTACTGATCCTTTTACTTAATTCATTTTTTTATTTGTTGGGCTTGTCACAAAAAAATCGAGCTAAAAAAAAGAAAAAAAAAGGATCGAGTATTCCTCATGAACAAGGGAAGGCATTAGGGGCACAAAAAATCCTGATGTTTTGTTAAAAAATATTGTGCCCTTTCTGCTACTTGTGCTCTAAATATTAAATAAATTGCAAAGTTGTGACACTCCGATTCCTAACCTTCCACGCCTGCATCGCAACAAATCATATTTCTTTATTACGTAGTCATATTCTCATCGAGCATGCACATTTCATGAGTAATACAATCAATACGTCGAAAATGATTGAAAATAAGTAAGAGATGGGATGGACTTACCTGTAAGAAGAACAGAGAAGCAAGCGATGAAGGCAAGGAATTTCATCATGGTGTATTTTAATCGTTCTCTCTGTTCTGCGTATAGATTTAAACTATGTAGACCACTCAATCGAAACAACTGGCAGAAAATTACCTTCTCGGATCAATACTTCCTTGGTAAAATGTATGAAATTAAAATGTTATGCTATTCACCTGCAAGATCAAGGATTGATGAGACAAACACTCTTCAATTAACGGAGAAAACTATATGATTTGCTTTTGTCTGGTTAATAATTAGACAAGACCTAGAGATTAGTCTTACGTGGTGGGTTATGAAACACCTGTCGCCTGTTATACATGTATATGTATGTATCAACATACACCTGGAGTTGGTATACCTTTTAGAAAGGAATTTTTTTGTTAAAAATAGAAAATGTTTTAGGGTTCGGATGAATATAGATCTTATCTGTTAATGACTCAGTAGATAGATAGATAGATAGATTAGATAGATAGTTATAGTTTATAGATAGTTTATTGGTTTCCACAATATCTCATCTTACAAAGAGTGTAACAACATATTTAAAATGATTATTTTATACATGTACATACAATACCGGTACACACTATTCAGAATATTGTCCATTAAGTTTAACTTAAGAGATACAGTGGCGGAGCCTATGGAAAAGCAGAGCTTGTTGTGGATAGGCTCCTTAAACTAAACATGACATAATTAACTAAAGTAAAGTTTATAAAATACAAATACACGCTAAAACAGGGAAAGGGAGATTACAGGGATACATAAACCGATACTCACAGTTAACTACAAAAGACAAGGAAAAGGGAAGGGAATATATCTGCAGCTTATTGAAACAATATTACAATATAGTTTGTTCTCCATATGAGTATATTATAAACATAGTTGGTATGGTCATACCGTTTATAGTTACTCATTGTAATGAACATAAGTATACAGTTTGGAGACAAGAATAGTCAAGAATCAGGAATGACAATATGTATTCAAATAATAACTTTTCAATTTTCTTCTGAATACATGTACACTTACAGACCTTTTAATCACAGAATCGAGAGAATTCCAGAACTTAGGACCTGTATATATTAAGGTATTTTGAGCAAAGCTTGTTCTCGTTCTAGGAAGGTGATAGGAAAACGCCTGTCGGGTAGAATATTCGTGGACTTGATTTCTTTTCTTAAACATATAAGATAGTGCCTGGGGCAGTTCGTTGTTATTCAGCTGAAACATGAGGCAGCCTAATTGTAAATTAAAAATATCCCGAACTCTCAGTACTTTAGTGTTAAAGAAAAGAGGGCTCGAGTGAGTACGAATAGGTACATTGCAAATTGTCCGTATTGCTCTTTTTTGAACAACCAGGATTTTGTCCAGTTGAAGTTTCAATGACCTACCCCAGGCAAGAATACCATAGTTCAAGTAGGGCAACATTAAAGTGGAGTACAACATTTGCAATACATATTTTGGGAACATAGGTTTCAGTTTGTATATAACACCAGCATTTCTTGATAGTAATGAACACAAATAATTTGTATGTATTTTCCAGGACATTTTATCATCGATAAACAGGCCAAGAAACTTGGTCGATTTTACTTTCTTAATTTTAACATTGTTGAAACAGATATCTCCAGGTAAATCGGAGATTGAATTGCTAAATAATATGAAATTAGTTTTGTCCAAGTTCAGTGACAGTCTATTCGCAAAAATCCATTGTGCAATATTCTCAAGTTCCGAATTTACAGTTTCAACAAGAATTTGAGGATTCTGATGAGAATAAAATATGCTTGAGTCATCTGCGTATAGTATAAATGACAATAGTGTGGATGAAAATTTGAAGTCATTTATATATGTTATGAATAGTAGAGGCCCTAAGAGAGATCCCTGAGGAACACCGCACGTGACAGGCTTGACACTCGATGCAATCCCATTTAATGAAACGAACTGTGTACGACTACTGAGATAACTTTTGTACCACTCCAACGCCTTACCCCTGACACCATAATGCTGAAGTTTTTTAAACAAAATGTTATGATCAATCGTGTCAAATGCCTTGGAAAAATCCAAAAATAATCCTACAGTATGACAGCGGTCGTCAAGAGCAGACGCAATTTTATTAATAAAAAGTAGTATAGCATGAGAAGTAGAATGTTTCTTTCGAAATCCAAACTGAGAGTCCGCCAAAATTCCACAACGTGTGAAAAAATTAAATGTTCGAGTGTAGATCAGTTTTTCAAGAATCTTTGATAAAGTAGTGAGTAGAGAGATCGGTCTGTAATTACTACGTTCTAGAGGATCACCCTTTTTAAAAATCGGTACAACTTTTGCTATCTTCATTTTTCCAGGTACTATGCCATTTAACATTGACATATTCATAATATGAGTTACAGGTACGATTATTTCTTTAATGACACTTTTCAGTAACTTATTGGTAATATCATCATAACCTGGGGTCTTTTTAATCTTTAAATTTTTCACAATTTCAGTTAATTCTTGTTCATTGGTTGGTACCATAAATAGTGTAGTGGGGTTGGGATTATTCAAAAAGCAATCAAATGATTTTGCCGACGTTGGTATAGATCGAGCCAAATCTGGCCCAATATTGGTAAAAAATTCATTAAATATTTCGGCAATAGTTTGTTTGTTTTCAGTTGCTGTTCCATGGTCCTTAATTTTAGAGATATTTCGTGAATTTGGTGAACTATTAAGTACATTCTTTATGGTTCTCCATGTCCCTTTAATGTCTCTGTTACAGGAAGTAAACTGTTTACAATAATACTCTTTTTTAGCATTCCGAAGCAGGTTTGTCAAAGTATTTTTATAATTTGTGTACTTCATGCGATTTTTATTTGTGGGGATACATTTGTATTTGTAGAATAGCCTATTTTTCCTGTTAATTGATTTCAAAAGAGTAGAGTTAACCCAAGGCATTCGAGGAGTCTTTTTATAACTAGAGAGTTTGCGATTCTGTATCGGGAAAGCTTCATTGTACAGTTGAATAAAGATATTCCAAAATTTCTCATAAGATATATTTACATCTTCTTCATTTAAGACCATGGTCCAATCAACATTTCCAAGTTTAGCTTTAAAATTATTCACATTTATTGGGGTAATTTTTCGCTGGTTATTATTATGGTGTGGACCGGATTCTTGTTTCTGTGCCAATGAACAAAGTGCAAATATAGGATAGTGGTCTGAAATATCTGAGAGAATAATTCCTGCATCTGGAAAAGGCTGCATGTTGCAAAATATATTGTCAATGATGGTTTTAGAATTTTCTGCTGCCCTTGTAGGTTTTGTTATGAGCGGTAGTAATGAGAATGAAGCCATAGTGCTCACAAAATCCATTACAAATGCATTTGAGTCATATTTTAAAAGATCAGCATTAAAGTCGCCCATCAATAAGCACGACTTAGATGTGAAAATAGGATGAGACAAGATATTTTGAATTCCAAGAATAAATTCCTCAGTGTGAGATTGCGGTGGTCTGTATACTATGCCAACAACAATATTTTTATCACCTATAACACATATTTCAATAAATAGGGTTTCCAAGGAATCGGTCATAACAGTAAGATCATTTTTCACCTCATACTCAAAGTGTGTAGGAATATACAATGCTACACCGCCTCCTCTTTTCTTTAGTCTACTGTTGGTAATCATATTATAACCGGAAAGAGAATACATTGAATGAGGCGAACCAGAGAACCATGTCTCCGTGATACCAATAATAGCACGTTCACATTGAGCCTTGTCAAGAAAGATTTTCAGTTTCTCAAAGTTCTTGTTCATACTTCTTATATTCATGTGTAAAATGCAAAAATTATTAATGGACCTGCTTTGCGTTTTTGTTACGAACATGTTTTCAGTATAGTACTGTGAGCCAAGAGGGATGGAAAGATCGGAGTCATCATAAATCTCAAGATTAAAATTTTCTGAATTCTCATTTAATGTTTTGGCAAAGAGTTCCTCAGAGTCATGGTTTTGTGGATTGTCAGAAGTCTGACAATGCGTTTGAAAAACTGAGTATAAATCTTCATTACTGACTGAGGAAAAAGGAAAAATGTCTCTTAAATTATACATGTATAACAGATAATATTTCGGCTATTGTGTTGCACAGAGAAAACAGTATAATACAATATATCACATTGCTTATACAAGTATTTTGAAACTGGCAACGTACAGCAAGTATAGCGTTGAGCAAGGTTGCTAACACGAGATAAGTATATTCGAGTAAACAAAAACATAAGGTGAACACAGCTGCAGATAAACATGAAGAAAATTGAAAACGAAAATTCATGTATGTACATGAAAAGAACATAAACACACAGATAACACATACTTATATACACTGAAATAACAAACAATATGTAATCATACATTCAACAACATATCCATTATGACAAAGTTCGTTGACATCGAAATTGACGTTTTTATAATCATTGAATTTTTTTTTTTCATGCACAAAATAAAATGAAGGCATAAAAATCGTCTTACGGCTCACATTTGTATAAAATATAATAATACATTAACATATCATAGACAAATTACTACAAATAACATAAATAACATAACAATGTAATACAATTTAACCTCTCTGTTGAGAGCCAGGGGAATTATTTGATTATTTGTACTCCCCTGGCTCCCAACGGACATTACTAACTTAAATAAATTGCAGAAAATGTACATGACAACAATCAATGTCAAATAACATATAATTAGAACAAGTCACAGCAAAGATCTAAAATAAATTATTCATCAATTGTTCAAAATTCCAGATAAAAACTGTTTATTTTGAGTAGCAGACATAAACTAAATGTACATCATACTGGGTGGCAAAGAGGAAAGACAAGAGAGAGAACGAGAGAGAGAGAGAGAAAGGGAGAAAATGAAAGGGAAAGAGAGAGAGAGGGAGTGGAAGAGAGGAACAGTTCAGTGTGAGATGATGCATATACAATTTAATTCAAAACATTACTTTGTAATAGACATTATTTATATTGCACCTGTTACATATATGAAACACTGTTATGCATGCCAAGAAGTAGTACTGTATGCTAGTACATATACATATAGATGGTAGATACACTGTACAGCTGAGAGAAGAACATTGATGTCCGATAGAAGAGGCTAGAAGAGAGACAAGAAAGAGAGAAAAAGAAAGAAAGAAAAGTTGAGAAAAGGAAAGAGAGGAAAGAGAGGAAAAGGGGGAAAAGTGCAGTGTGAGATATTGAAAATATTGTTGGATTGAATTGATGAGTCCACATGTCCCTTTCAAACTACCAACCACAGAAGAAGAAAGAGGAGAGAGAGAGAGAGATAGAATGAGAGGGTAGGGGATCGTATTCGGGGGGTGGACAGGGTCATTCATCTACAGAAATTGTTGTTAAACAATTTCATTGCACTTGGGAGAAAGGACCTGCCGAACCTATCAGTACTTATTCTAGATAACCTAATTCTTCCTGATCTGTTACAAACCACTTCATTATGCAGAGGGTGATTAGAATCCTTCACAATCACTTGCAGCTTAGCCAATAATGCCCTTTCTGCAACATCTTCCAGCTCTTTCACAGAGACCCCAATTACTCTGCTGTCATGTTTCACTATCCTATTCAACTTTGCTCTGTTTTCCCCACTAAAGAGGCTTTCACACCGGGCCTTGCGTAGAGTTGCGTGGAGTTGCGTAGAGTTGCGTACCGACTACGCCGATCGTACGTAACCCAACGTAACTGTACGCGGAGGGACGCAAATGGGTACGCGAGATGAACGCAGAAAATTAAACATTTTAAATTTGTTTGCGTACCTTCGGCGTAGACACTTTACGCAGACAGCACGCAATGTTTACGCAAGTCTACGCAACACTACGCAACTGTACGCTAAGCCTACGCAACTGTACACCAAGCCTACGCAACAATACGCTACCCTACGCCAGTCCGACGAAGCATTAACAACATATAAAGATTTGTTTTGGTATATACCTGGATGTAAACTTGGCAGGTATTGATCATTATTTTGAAGGGAAATGCTATTTTTGTTAACATGTGTGCGTTCTCACATTTATTCTTTTCATGAAGAAAAAGTGTTTCTTTGACTTTATTTTGTATTCTTGCTTGTAATTATGTTTGTACTACTACAAGGTATGTCAGACTGACCTGTTTTGTTTTGTTATGGTTTATTCAATTTGTGATGTTGACATCTCAGGCTGTTGATATAATAAACAGAGATAAGATTCACAAACTGATGCCTCATGCCAAATGTTATTATGTTTTGTGGAAATCTTTATGTATTTGTGTTGGTTTGTTTGCTTGTGTGTACGTTTGTGGTCCTGTTTGTATGTTTGTAATATAATTTTGTTTAATTGAAATGAGCAAAGAAATAATTTTGTCTCACTCTGTTAGTGAGACTGAGTGAGTGTTTATGTCAGAAGTATTTCTTTTAAATCTAATAAATGACTAACATTTATATCATTACATTGTCACGCACATATACGCTACGGACAAAGGACAACAGCTGCCGTCTTCAAACTTTCAGGAAACTGTTATGGAATGATATTTTACAAAAGAGTGAAAAAAGGGATATGGTCAACAAATATCAGACTTCTGTCCACATTTATTCACAAATCAAAATAAGCGCTCTCTCAACCTCAGCAGTTGTCAATACCTACTAAAAAACTGAAAATTTAACGGTCAAAAACGTGTACCAAATGCCATTTTTTACTATTAAAACTTATGGCAGGTTAATAAATGTTATTTTCTTCACTCACTATTTTTTACGCAAATTGGCGTTTCAGCCCTATTTAACGCATGCAAAAGAGACCCACTGCCCCTTCGATGTCACAGTTTGTCAGAATGTTATTATTATACTAAGATCAGGTTATGTTCACATGTAATAACATGAACAATTCTTTGTACACTGCACAGTTCGTTTATACAATAAATTGAACTGTCTTTTTAACATATTTTTTTTATATAGGTTTATAAAGCGCCAATGGCTACACTCACGGCTCCTATGATCGTTTATCGGATTTTTACATGGCAGTTTCGCACACAGTAAGCAACCATACGCAACCGTAAGCAACCCTACGCCAGGCCTACGGAAGCGTACGTAAGCATACACCGTAGGTACGCTGTGCCTACGCACAGGGTACGTAACTATACGCCATCGTACGCAAGCCTACGCATAACCTACGCAGGGACTACGCCGAAACATCAATTTATTCATGAGTACGCAGCTTAACTTCGGCGTAGTCGGTACGCAAAACTACGCAACTCTACGCAGATCCGGTGTGAAAGGGGCTTAAGGCTGTTAAACCAGGCTAGACAGCAGAAACAGAAACCTCAGGATTGCTTTGCATTCTCTGGTGTTCGTTGCGTGCTCGGCCAGGACAATGTCTCTTGGAATCGACCCTTACGGAACGAGGAAGATTCTGAAATGTCCAAGTGGTGTAGTTCTTTGGTTCCTTGGTGTCATCTTTCAGTATCCTGTTAATGCTACTCTTGGAGACAACCCGTTTGTCATTGGCCCCACATCGAATCCAACGTCCCTCCGTCCTGGGAAGCATCATTGCCTTCAGCTTGGGGTATGTCCTCTTTTCTGACTTTTTGGTGGCTTATGACAACTCCACCAAGTGTGCAGTCACGGTTTGCCAGATGCTCTTTATCCTCTGGGGAGTGTTGGTGTTCTTCGGGTTTGTCTACGTCTGGTGGAAGATTCAGAGCAACTTGACGGCTAGTTCCCGGGGCCAGACGCAAACATCCTCCCAGCGAGAGAACAACGACAATTCGAAGATGCGTTAACTCAACACCATCATCTTCGTGAGTGCAGCTATTGGTATTTGTCTCACAGTGTCCAATCTCTACTGGGTATCCGCAACGCTTGATAAGTCGTATCGACCTGAAGCCCTTAGACCTTGGCCGTGGCTGGTATTCAGTACTTGTCAGAGGATCTTAGAAGTCTGCATCTCCATCATTATCTTGTTGACTGTGTCGAAGAGTGGTCAGAGCAGTAAGGTCGACGATAATGCCAATTCCAACAACACTGTCCCTACTGCAACAGCTTAAAGTTTTTTGTTTTTGTTAATCGACGTATCGAAATAGACGTTACTTGATAGTCACTGTGAGTGATGTTGTTTGCGTCTATGTGTGTTACTTAAATTATTAAATAGTTTGGGTTTCTTCTTGAGATTGTAGTCTTTTCTCACTCTTTCTTTAATCTTATTATCTTCTCTTTCTCACACTCGATACCTTTCACTGTTATATCTGTCAAAATCAGTCATTTTCAAGATAAAAAATATGACAATTTTTGGGACACGTTTATTATTCTTTTTCATGACTTTATTAAACGCACCTGGTACAGCTTCAGTAATCTATCCTACAAAAGTTCTTTATGTGCTACAGAAAATTGGGACGAAAATTTCATATTTTCATGGAAAAAAAAAATAACACGTACTTTGTGATTTCAGTTTCAGTAGACCTTTATGATCTCTATTTAATAACTTATGTCTTACGTTAATGGCTGATATTACTCCAGTAGGTTGCACAATAGGGAAAGAACAATGATCAATGCCATATCAAGCCAAATCGTCTACTCAATTGTGGTTATTGTGTCCAGTTTGATGGATTAAAAATATGGGTGACAGTCAATGAATGACCACTTCTGCTTAATTACTCTACACCTGCGGGTAGGGACGGTAAATTGACGTCATGGTTTTGAAACGAATATCTTGAATAGGCTTTGCATCTTGCGGTGATACTAATATGCAAAAAATATCATAATATTTTATGCATTGAGTATCATGGGATTATGGCAGTGCAATGGATCTCTTTGTCAAAGAGAAGCGACCTGCAGAGGGAACGAATAAGGCAGTTCATAGTTGCAGTCTGAGCATGAACAGATAAAGGTCATTGCAGACCAAATTGTGAAATACACGGAGACAAAATACTGGATACGCGCTCAGGAAAGTTATGTAATCATTATTCATTTGTGCACAAGCAGTATACTCCACGATACACATGTGGAAGTATTCTTTGAAAAGGGGGAAACAAAGGCTATTTATGTAGCACCTCCATCGCTGTAGGAGTGATTATTTCAAAATGTAGGCTACAAAGTGGGACCTCTTCATGTTTTGAAGATCTGTGGATATTCGGGGTTCATTAGGGACATGTGCTAACCGTGAACTGGGCTATTAACACCTTATTTGTTTATATCTGATGTAGTCTTGGTTGAACGTTGGTCTGGTACTTTGGAAGCATTCCGCCCCAGCCTTGTCGCAAGCACACATAGCCATAGCACAGTCTGTGTACTTGTAATCTGCGTCATAGCTGCTTGCATCCACTAAACAAAGAATAAATGGACATGAATAATTCGTATTTCTGTGACAAGGGTTTAGTGCATTTGGATGCTTCGTGTATATATATATATTGATGACACGACACCATGAAATCTAAAACTAAAATAATATGAGATAATCGGCCAAACATGTTTTCCTTCTAATTTTATTTATAAGGTGTATGTCAAACAAAATCTAGTAAGTGTTCAGAGGGTGGAGTTTTATCCAATCTCTCTATTTTATTGTTGAAATGGAAACCTGAAGAGATAACGTCATTATTACGAAGCCACATTTTACACATACCTTGCCAAATTAGCTGCAACTGCAGTTACTATAACATATTATACAGTGCGTCCCAGAAAAAGGAGACCGAGAATTATCGATATTTTATCATAACTTGATCACAACTATAATCAATAAATGACACATATTTGTAAAGCTTAGATCATCCTCTTTCATTTGATACAACTCATGTGATGCATATATGGTCGTCAACTAAATGGAGTTAAGTCTTTTGTCAACTCTGTTTGTTGCTACGGCAGGCAGCCAGTGAAAACGATTTCGTTTAATCGAATTATGGAAATACAAGAATTACTTTAAACCAACAAAACTTTGTTATTCCTGGCGTATTTTTCTTGATTGAGGTGTCATATGAAAGGGCAGAAAATGAACTTTCTAGAAATGTGATTTTCTCTTTGAAATTCAGATACCTTCCGTCAAATGACTTTCTAGTACCCTCTCTTCAAATTGTTTTTAATCACTCATACGTGAAATATGCATCATATGAGTTGCATCAAATGAAAGAAGAGGATTTAAGCTTTACAAATATGTGTCATTTATTAATTATAATTGTGATTAAGTTATGATCAAACATCGATAATTCTCGGTTTCGTTTTTTTCTGGGACGCACTGTATATTTTATTATATTGAATATGAAAATTAGTTGGTATCAACAGTTATATGATATAACGAGTTATATTAATGTGTTTATTACCTCAGAATAACGTGATTTTTTTAAAATAAAATTTGTATTCATCGATAATTATGATTTATCACTGGGTATTCCTGGCGACAGGGTTTAAAGACCGTCAATACTACTGGGCCAGAAGGGATTAGACCACACAGCGAGGTCACTGACAGGTGGCTATCTCATTAACTCAGCTCTCAACTAACATAAGAAAAAGAGGATCATGGGGAGCAAGAGGCACCGATTGGGGAAGTTTTCTATATAGAGGGAGCAAGTAGCTACGAGTAGGACAGTGGGGATTTAAAATTATAATAACATTTTCCAACCTGACCCGTAACGCATTGATTGGTTTGTTTAAAACTATAGCTATTCATTTTGTGGGCATTAAGTTTCCTAACTATTGCCATATATTCATGGCTATAACTCAGGGCCTGGAGGACGTTGATGAATATAAGCTATGGGTCATACCTTGTAAATCTGAATATGGTTAGAATTGATATTTATTGTATTATATTATAGATCCATTAATTGAGGAGTGTATATTCCAATCTTCCCAAACCAGTAAATCAAAAAACCCGTTAGTTCGATTTAGTGTTATTCTGTTTTACTGGCAATGTCAATCAGATACATCTATTATATATTGATAGGCATTTTTTGAAATCATAAAGCACCAATAATGAATAAACCAATAATTGTAAAGCAATTTGAGATTTCTAACCTTCTTTTTGTTTACCGTTCCGAGTCTTCAATTTATTGTATCACAATGTTATTCATGTAAGATGCCAAATGGCGTTTTTACTTAATCTCAATAACTCTAGGAGAAACAGATACCCTTTATTTTTTATCTAGTATTTTTTATTGATCATCACGCATCAATGATATGATGAGATGAGATATAAATAGAGATAAACCTTTGGTGATCAATGTAAAGAGTGTCCCATTATGCTTTTAGAGAAGAATAGAAACGAGAATGTATATAGAGCTTACAGCAGATAATCTCCGCCCGGTATGTGCCACATTGGAAGGCGTTATAGTTGTAGGGAATGATGTAAGCATGATTGTAGCCACGGCACATGCCACTGGTTTGTACCATTGTGTAGCAGTCATCATGGACTTCACAACATCTGATAGAAAAACATAATCAATGCATTCAGTACTCCATTCGTCTGCTTCTATTGTGTAAGCAGGGCTCCTACTTAGCCGAGTTGTATTAGCGAGTTATGGCGAGTTGTGGTGAGTTGCCCCAAAGAGGCACTCGCAATAACTCGCTAACAATTCGGTATGGCTTAGCGTAACTCTTCACAACATTCCACGACTCTCCTCGAAGTCGCGAGCAGTTCCAAAATTGTGAACATGTTCAAACAATTTCCCCGATTCGTTGTAATTCGAGGTGAACTCACCTACACTCGTAATACACACGCATTACTTGTAACAAGCTCGCGCTGCACTCTTCATAAGGTGGCGAGTTGCTACGAGTATATTACGAGTGTTAAGCAAGTTCACCCTGAGCTACAACGAATCAGCGAAAATTTTGAACATGTTCAACATTTTCACTGATTCGTTGTTACTCGAGGTGAACTCGCTTACACTCGTAATATACTCGCATTACTCGTACTACAAGCTCGCGCTGCACTCTTCATAAGGTGGCTAGTTGCTACGAGTTATGAGTACAGCGCGAGCTTGTTACGAGTAATGCGAGAATATTACGAGTGTAGGCGAGTTCACCTTGAGTTACAACGAATCTGGGATTTTTTTAACATGTTCACAATTTTGGAACTGATCGCGACTTCGAGGAGAGTCTTGGAATGTTGTAAAGAGTTACGCTAAGCCATACCGAATTGTTCGCGAGTTATTGCGAGTGCCTCTATGAGGCAACTCACCACAACTCGCCATAAATCGCTACTACAACTCGGCTAAGTGGGAGCCCTGCTTTACCATTTTACTTGAGAATACACCACTATACGCCTTGCATCAAATAAAAGCATCAAACTACAATATTACAGTCGTTATCAACAAACCTTACTTTATAAACAGTTTTATAAACAATAATATGGACTACTGATACATGTTGATATTACAGATGTTCTGGTAAATCTATGGTCAACACCAAAAAGTAGCCTGCTCGGCGGCCGGGCGGCGAGTTTTGAGCCAATTTCGCCCGGGCACCGCTTGTTTTTAGGGCATCGCTCGTTCGCTGCTGAAGTTTTAGCGCGGAGTTAAAATTTGGGCGGCGTCTGCTCACTTTCACTCGCCGCCCAAAGTACGCTCGGTGCCAGGGCGGTCACCGCCCGGGCACCGATATAATCGAGCGTTCGCCGTCGAGCGATTTAGGTCGGAAATCGAAAAAGCTAGGTCAAAGGCTGCCGAGCAGTCGCCGCCTAGTCGCCGGCCAGTCGCCACGGGGAGAACAGTCGGTCACTAGCCGGCGAGTCCAAAATCGGTCGGCAGCCTTTGACCTAGCGGCTTCGATTTTTGACCTAAATCGCTCGACGGCGAACGCTCGATTAGCTCGGTGCCCGGGCGGCGAACGCCTGGGCGCCAAGCGTATTTTGGCGCACTGCCGATCACCGGCCGGTCGCCAGACAATTTCTTTACAATTAGCCGGTGGCCGGTGGGAGACCGCTAGGGAATCTGTCATCTGTCGGTCACTGCCGGGACGCCGCCCGGAAAAGCTCTCCGATTTCGCCCAGTTTTTACCTAAAATCGACCGGCGACTGACGGGAAATCGACAGGGCACCGCCCAGGAATCGCTGGGGCTCTACAGCCTGATCGATTTCTCAAAAAAAAAAATCGTTGGGCGATGCCATAAATCCCAGCGGCGACCGAGCAGGCTACTAATCGGTCGGTCGCCGCTCTGAATTGTGCCCATAGCTTAAGACAGGTTTATGTTTTATGACGCAGGAAACCCTATATCCTTAAGGTATGATGACATATTAATGTCGATTTAAAATAATCATTTTCCTATCATAAATTGAGCAATAAAAGATTGAACACGTTAAAGAACTGGGGTAAATTTAGTTGGGTAACAGATAGTTGGTTCGAAATTTGCCCAAAGTTGTACTACTTTGGGGTAGCGCGATTGCTGTATGTGCAGCAGGATGTCGTGCGGACGCAATAAACTTCAAGGTTTTAAAGTGATTTCTTTCCCGGCTTGTGGTTTAAAACATTGAAAACTTTGAAAACTCGATGTTTAGTTCCGCTTGAACCTCCGTGGTTGTCATTGGATCGTTGTTTGTAACTTTAAGATTTCGCAAACTTATAATTTAAAACTATCATGGTCCCGGGCGAACATATCTGCTATCTCGATTAAAAAAAAGGAGTCGAGGAGGCGCGATATCTCAGTCGGTAGAGCATTGGTCTCGTTATCCGGTGACCCGGGTTCGAAACCAAGTCGATGCGCTAGTGCCCTTTGGTAAGGCATTTATCCTTATTACCAGGTCCCTCGGAGAGGACCTAAAGCCGTCGGTCTTCTGGTTACTTACTAACGAGCATTTATTGCTTTCTTAGCTGTCAGGTAAAATAACCACCACCACTATCACTATCTTTGACTTACCTATCTGTATCATCCAGAGGAACACCGTCACCACCAAAGCCACAATAACAGCCATAGCCGATATAATCAAGACTAATTTCGATTACACTCTTTCCAAGTAGGCATTTTTCCATCATTCCAAGTTGACCCAAGTGTGTTGTTTGAGGAATGCACCTGCAACCTGGAAGAAGGAATATTCCTCAATTAGTTATTCGTCTCATTTAGTAATTGGTCAAGTTGGTTTAGACTTATTTCTGTCTTTCCTTTTTAAAATCCTAATTCCTCTACAAGGTTATCAGATCCTACCTCTACTACCGGACTTTTTTCATTGAGGGGTGCACACTCGGGCCTAGCCCTCTTTTGAAACCCAAGTGGCATACGTTTGATACACAAGTAAAATTATTCCTTTTGCTAATCCCTTTTATTTCCTTTAGTTTTTTTAAATTTTGGCTCGTCCATTAATTTTTCGATTCAAGAAAGGCCCAAATATTCCTCATGAACAAGGGAAGGGATTGGGGGCACCAACATATCTTGATGATATTTTTCGTTCAGGAATATCGTGCCCACTCTGCTATTCAAGTGCTCTCAATATTAAACGAATTGCAAAGTTGTGACGCTCCGACTCCTAACCTTCTACTCCTGCATCGCAACAAATCATAGTTCTTTATTACGTAGTCATATTCTCATGTAGTATGCTCATTTCATGAGTAAAAAATTAATACGTTTTAGATGGATTAAAAAATAAGTAAGAGATAGGGTGGACTTACCTGTAAGAAGAACAGAGAAGCAAGCGATGTAGGCAAGGAATTCCATCATGATGTGATTTAACAGTTCTCTCTGTTTCTTCTGCGTAATGATTTAAACGATGTAGACACTCAGGCGAAACAACTGGTAGAAAATTACTTTCTCGGATCAATACTTCCTTGGTAAAATGTGTAAAATGAAAACGCTATGTTATTCACATGCAAGGTCAAGGAATGATGAGACAAAGCACTTGTCAATCAACGGAGACAAATATATGATTTGGATTTGTCTGGTTAATAATTAGACAAGACCTAATCATGAGATTAGTCTTACATGGTGGGTTATGAAACACCTGTTGCTTGTTATATATATATATATATATATATATATATATATATGAACATATATTTTGAGTTGGTATACCGTCTAAGGAAATGTTTCGTTAAAAATTGAAAATATTTTAGGTTTAAGATGAATATAGATCTTATCAGTTAATTACTCAGTAATCAAATATTCAAAAGTATATCCATTATGACAAAGTTCGTTGGCACCAAAGTTTACGACGGTATAATCACACATGCACAGGAGCCAATCTAGATTCACCTCACTTTGAAACATTTGGTTTGTAGTTAAACTGGGAAGGAAACTGATATAAATTTATATTAAATTAGCAGATTGAAAATAATATATCAAGGATCGTTGCAGGAACTTTTATAGGGACAAGGATTCTTTTTAGAATTTACAGTTTTGTCTAACTCACCCTATTTTCTTTCTCACTCCCTCTTCTATGTCTGTCTGTCTGGCTGTGTGTGTGTGTGTGTGTGTGTGTGTGTGCGTGTGCGTGTGTATGTGTGTGTGTGCGTGTGTGCGTGTGTGTGTTTGTGTGTCTCGCTATCTCTCTCTCTCTCTGTTTCTCTCTATCTCTCTCTCACTCTCTCCCTCCCTCTGTCTCTCTGTCTGTCTCTCTGTCTCACTCTCACTCTTTCTCTCTCCCTCTTAGCATTTTTACTCTTCTTTCCATCGTATGAGTAGTAGATTATAATACACTGGATCAAAAACCAGTCTTTTGAGTTTCCTTCAGGACCTTGTATAGTCACTGCGTCAATCATGAAGCATATTTAAAATGAAAATCACTTGACAATGGATAAGTTGTTTCCCCCTCGTCTAATTCATTCAAACTTTATGTACAGTATGTAAACTGACCTAATAATTGGGTCATAAAATACAAGTATACATTTTTACCCGGCACAGCATGGACAAGAAGCAAGTATTTCACTACTTTTGTTTCTATTTATGCGTTCATTTAAAGAACATTCATATAATCCACAATATATTGCGATGGATCGTGTGATTACAGAAAGTTAACACGAATTTCAATCACAAACACACTTGCATATACATACGCACACAATTGTATATTTGAAGTTAATTCAAATTTACTCTTTGAGTTGACATTGAGTAACTCATGTATTACAAGCAGGTCAAGTACACCGCGTTATACGGAGAATGTAGGTTACTTTACGGTCCCGAATTTGAAACAAACATTAATTTTCTATTGTAGTAGAAAAGAAATGGATGAGGACAATCAGTATTTATATTCGATGGTTTGTTGTTTCTTTTACCTCCTTATATAGTACTGTATCCTTATATAGTACTGTAGAAGTGTCGTAATCGAGTGGTTTAAGCACTTGACTTGAAATTCAAAGGTCGTGGTTCGATCCCCGATACGGCACTAAGGTCCTTTGGCAAGGCATTAATCTTCGTTTGCCACACTCGACCCAGGTGAAGTAAATGGGTACCTGGCGGGAATTAATTCCTTGAAGTGCTGGAGCGCTGTAATGGCAGCTATAGGCTAAAGCCGAGGTAAAAATAAGTGCGCATCGGAATAGAATTACTAGATAGACGGCGCTATAGAAATGCCTATAATTATTGTCAATTATTAATTAATTAATGCAATAATGAATCCAGAGAGAGAGAGAGACACGCGTCTATCAGCAGCTATCCTTGTCATATCTCTTATATCCCTCGTTATAGGTTGGTCTGTAACGTTGGAAGCATTCTGATCCAGCCTTGTCGCAGGCACACATAGCCATGGCACAGTCTGTGTACTTGTAATCCGAATCATAGCTGCTTGCATCAGCTAAATAAAGATAGAAAGAAAGGAAATTATTGCAATTCATAGAAAATAATGGAATACCACTCAGATTACTATCCATAATGTTCTAAGATTAGTATCCATGAGACAAGTCCATCAAATAATATACTCTTGTATTATCTGAGATTAACCAATATAAATTATCTGTGGACTTTGGCAATCAATATATCTCAAAGTATATCCACGACATTCTATCTTTATTTTACATATTTGTGTATATAATTTTTATATTTAAAAAAGGATAGACCACTTTTTTGCCAGGTAATGATGCACATTATCATGTAATCCGCAAAATATTTTGTTAGATGTATTTCTGGATTGCTAGTCCAACCAATTCTACCAAAATCTACTGTTAACGACATCCTCGTCCTGTAGTGCGACCATAAAAGTTAGGTTTGAATAAATGAAAGATATGAGTGGACTTTTAAGTTTATAAACATTTCTTTGGACTAAAAGGCTTGTGTATCCAAGTGTGCATACAACAACCACTTATGTATATCATTGAGCTTTCCTTGTTTTCTTTTTCATAAAAATTTCCCAAGTTTGTGCAATGATAGTGACAAAAATCTAGTCTGTTTTGGTTAAGGTGAATCGTAGTCCATTCGCTTTATGTAACATGTAAAAATTAACCCGTTGAATACTGAGTTCATTTATTGCCATATGTTTAATACATGGACCCACATGTTCCAGGAGGCAATGGGTCAAAGTCAAAACTTACAGCAAACGATTCGTGCACGATAGGTTCCACATTGCAATGCGTTGTAGTTGTAGGTAATGGTGTAGGCTTGGTTGGAACTCCGGCACATATCACTGTTCTGTACGACTGTGTAGCAGTCATCGTGGGTCTGACAACACCTGACATAGCAACAATTCATTATATCAATGATCAGTTATTCACTGCAGCAGTCATTATGGCCCGAATTCACAAAGGAAGTTTGTCGCCAGACCTAGGTTTATGTCCGTCATATGATGCGTTTCGAACAAACGCATAAACCATTGTTTGAAACGCGTCGAAACGCGTCATATGACGCACATAAATCTAGGTTTGTCAACAAACCTTATTTGTGAATTCGGGCCATAAATGAGAAAGATTCTATTCTTACTTCTTTGTGTATTAATAGGTTCGACAACATCTTAGTTAAGAACAATTCATTATATCATTACCTTGTAGTATTAAGGGCCTTCGTTCACACATGTTTCAGAATATCATTATGTAGCTGAATGAGGGGATGAATTGAACACCCTTAACCATAGGCCTTTATCCTTTAAAGCAAACTCAACAAATATTGAGCACCAAAAGTAGGGAACATTGTGAGCCTTCCCGTTCAATACAAAAAAAATCCTATTAGTTTCAATTCAGATACAGTCTTGCCACTGTTGTAATGCTCAATATGGTCCGCATTCGATTTCACTGTTTCACCGAAAAGAAGGCCTACATAATTCACCAGTTCTCATTCGGACACTACTATTCTACTATTTACAACCTCAAGCAGAGTTGTACGTTTTTTGTCATCCTACTTGGTATGGCTATGAGAGAAGTAGAAAACTTAAGAAAGAGGGTGATTCTTTCGTGTGTGGGCAAAGTCCTAGTGAAGGACTAGTCAATCGGATCATAAATACGCAAAGAGAGTGAGAGGGAGAGATAATGAGAGTGAAATGAGTTTCCGTCATCGAATTAGGAAAAATCATCACTTTTAAAGCTAAAAAGAAATTGGGTCCAATCAGATGTGAAGCAAGATGTCTTCAGACTTACATATCGGTATCATCAAGAGGAACACCTTGACCTCCGAAGCCACAGTAACAACCGTATCCATTGTAGTCCAGACCAGCCTCTACTGTACCCACGTCTAGAAGACATCCCATCATTACGCCAAACTGACCAACGCTTTTTGTCTGCGGCATCGTCATACAACCTGCAAACAACCGAAACATTTATAATTATTATTCTCCTCCATTTCTTCTTTTTCATCGTCAACATATTAATCTTCAATTTTGTTCTTCTTCTGCATGTGAGGATGCGTGTGTGATCATCTAATAACTATATTTGGATTGATTCCAATTTATTTCAATCGATTTTGTTGATTCCGATTGTTTTTCGCTTTTTTTTTCTTTCTTTCGTTTACCTGAATGCTAAGAAAGCACGTGTATGCATGTGAAAAGCAACAGGGGGACTGACGACATTGAGTCCTCTCCGAGGGAGTTGATAATGAGGATCAATGCCTTCCCATAGGGCACTGGCGGGTCGACTTAATTTCGAACCCGGGACCTCCCAGTAACGTGACCACTGCTCCACCACTGAGCCATCGCGCCTTCTCCTTTGACTCTTCCAGTAAGTGATACTACTAAAAAAAAAACCTTTAATACAAAGGGGAAATAAGTGTAACTGGGCAGGAGAAGCCATTGAGATCATTTCTAATGATCCCCTGGGGCCCTCCCTGCTGGAAAGAACACACTCATTCACACTCATTCACAGTGTGAAATTGAATGAGTGTGTTCTTTCCTTTTCCGGTTATCCACACTGTGAACCACAGTGTGAAACGAATCGAGCACAACGTGAAAACGCCCCAATTTAACATTGTGGAGCACACTGTGATTCACAGTGTAAAACACAGTGTGATTCACACCCGGAATGAGTGCGTTCTTTCCTTTTCAGGTTATCCACACTGTGAACCACAGTGTGCAACGAATCGACCACAATGTGAAAACGCCCAAATTTAACATTGTGGAGCACACTGTGAATGAGTGTGAATGAGCGTGTTCTTTCCAGCAGGGGTCTTCAATTCGCTATACGAATTAAGGGTAAGTTATGTTATCTAAGCCGAAAAACTGAGTAAAATACTTTAACCTAAGCATTTAAAAGGTAGAATTTTAATCGATGTTGTAACATTCAATAAATCAAGGCTCATTCTCATGACAAATATAATAACAATACCCTTTTTATCGTCAACTGCCATCCGTAGCAAACGATTCTCAAAGATTCACTGACAGCACAAAGCAATAATTATGATCATATGAGAATATTAAGAGATATTAAGTAATGGACTACCTCATAGTAAACCTAACTCCAGGAAATAATGTAAGTTTTTCAGAGAGATTTATTGTATTATTGTCTAATAATCTACAAGATTCACCAGTAATATTTATGAGAAAGGAATAAAGCAAACTATTATTAGCGTAATGTACATTTGTAAAGGGTTCTCTAATTTCAAGATATTTTTAACTGGCTCACAATTTTTAATAGGACTTTCAGCTAAAATTTGTTGGGTGTCAGTTTCCTTTTTTTTAAAGAAGGAAATGAAGTAAAGATACAGCTGTTTTTATACTCAAACAGATCAAAAAATGTGCTTAAATGATGTAATCATATTCTAGACCCAGGGCCGTATTTGTGCTTGTGACAACAACTTTGTCAGACTTTTGTGTTATGAATAATGATAAATAAAATGCACCAAAATATTGTGGTCAGAGTATGAAAAATAGTGGAATATAAAAAGAGTGCGTGACATTACCTGTAACAAGGACGGCAAAGCAAGCGAAGTATGCAAGGGACTTCATGGTGTACACGTAGTTTACTTAGATGTCGCTTTTCTTTAGGATTAATTAAAATAATAACAATTTTACGATTGTTCACAGCTTTGTACTACTTGACCAGTACCTTCAAGAAGTTTAGAATGAATAAATTTAAACTATAATACACACAAGGACATAAACCTGATATATATATATATATATATATATATATATATAACGTAACAATTTGAACCGGAAAAGAGGAGAAAATGCGTCAATTAGATGGTTAATGATTATATTAATCGAAGGGATTATCCTCGAGGTTCAAGGTAATGGTGGGTAGGGAACATCTGTTCTAAACAATTAAAAACTACGATAAGGACGTATCTAATCTCAAGAAATGTTACAGATTGAAGCCCATAAATAGATCCTCTTAAAGAAATTTTGTATTAATGTATCAATTGTTATCTATGCTGAGTGTAAACAAAGTCTGCAATTTAGTCATTCAGACGAGAATGATTTCTATCAATAAACCGTTTCAAATAAATTAAGAAAGAAAGAAAGGGACTAACTTTCAGACACGTTTGGAATGAAATAAAACAGTTTGTCTTTTATTCTTCTTCATTACAAAAACAATTCTGCCAATGTTTAGAAATATTTGCGAATGAATAGGATGAACAAATATAATAGTTTACTAAAGATATTAGAATACTGAATAAGCCGTACTCAATAGCAAAGCTAAATGCAATTAAGAAATTATCTCACTGACACTTATTCAGTGAAAACTTGAACTTGAAGGACAAAATACTGATAATTATATAAACCAAGGTCACAGTTTTAATGATAAATCTTGTTCTAACTTATAACGAAAGTTTGATAATTTTGTCTAAATTTTAAGGTCGTACACATTCAAGTCGGCCCAAACAACTTTCAGATTTTTGAAATTCTTATTTTAGCTGTTGACGGCAAGCTGTCCAAAAGTATTGACATCCCGCCCCCTCCTAAATGATGTGTTTAATCAAATTTGAGGTAAAACAAATAATCGAGATCAATTGCCTTGTTCTTGATTACTGTTCATTTTCCATTGATCCTGTATCTTCCCATATTTATTAACCACACACTACTTTTTTGTAAGATGTTATATATATGAAGATATTACAGATTTGAAAAAAGGTAAAAGTGAAATATACTTCTTTATCAAAATGATGTACATGCCGGTAACTGCATCAAACCAGAAATACCACATTTGCTTTCTAACTCTTAACATGTTCGTCTGCATTTCTAAATCACATTATACTGTATATTATGTTCCTGTTTATGGAGACTTTTGTTGCAAAAATCCGTAGGCTTATTTTCAGATAGCTTGAATAGACTGTAAGAAGGAGCGTAACGATTTTCCCTCGTATGTATTTGCTCGAGAATCAAATCTTAAAAATACTATACACGTAAACCTCTTATCTCTCTCTCTCTCCTACTCTCTCTCTCTCTCTCTTCTATCTTCCATTCTCTCCTTTTTTCTTCCTATCTATCTGTCCCTCTCTCTCTCTCTCTCTTTCTCTCTTTTCCTTTATCCCACTGTCATACTCACACCCGTTAAACATCTTCGTACTGTATGCTGATACGTCAAGAGTAGACAAAAAGCTTTTATAATGCCACATTTGAAAGCTTTCGAATTGTATAATCATTAGATTATCACGCTCCCAACGTCATTAACTGCGAGAAGGCTGGTAAGATTTTCTCCAAATATTATCTTTTACTTTAGAAATGATCATATACAGAGAAAGAGGGGTTCTATGAAAGACTACAGTCCTTGGGTCAAATAAATGTATACTCAGAACAGGTGATGTGTTGCAGAACATGATATGATTATCTAGAACTTGACATGCAAGAAAGACTTACGATAAAATACGACAGGTGAGAGAAAATTGTACAATTTATCTTTAAAGAAATCTTTAGTCATATCTCCCGGTCAAATAATATTTTTTTTTTTTTCTTCGATGTTCATCCTGCAGATGTACACATGCAAGAAGTGATTTTTCTCTTTATTAACGATTTTGTATTTTTGTGTTTAAAGGGATAGTTGCGTTCTGTTGCGGAGGGCGTTACACAAAATGATTTTGTTTGTGAGATAATGAAAAACTGAGTGTCAAATTTGAAAGAACATAATATTCAAATGACAAAATCATCTTTGTTTGATCAAAATCGGTTCAGAGATGGCTGAAATATAACGATTTCTAATTCTTTTGTACCACCACAAATATTAGATATTTTGAAAAAAATTGAAAAAACCGTTGAAAAACCGAAATAACGCCTTTTACGTCGTATTTCAGCCAATGCCGAAGTTGGCTTTTTTGGTGGCATGTTCGTGTTGTTTATATTACTCACAATTAGCCGGCTCATGTATTGTTATTTTTATTTAAATAATTAATTAACGGTCACCTTGTTTTTTTTTAAGTGGAGCTGAATTGGTATGATCGTATTGGCTAAATTTCACACATTTTAGGGTCTAAAATTACCTTCATAGCAATTTTAGGTTCTAAAAGGGCACTATAAATGTCATAGATAAAAATAAGAGTAATAACCATGCATTTTGAAGGCATTTGCAGTCTGAAAACAGAACTCAATTATCCCTTTAAGCCTCGGCCACAAATCCCATTACGAACTGCTACGAACGCCGTAAACGAACGATTTTCAGACAATGGAAATTCGGGAAGACAATGGCAAAACAGGGAGATTCGTACGAAATTATCGTTCGTACGTGTACGAACCTTTGTGACCGTCGCATTAGTAATTTAAACGCCTCATTGGAATGACGTCATTGGCATGATTGGGAATTTCTTAACTTGTGCTTCATTGTACTTATACTATCGTCCTCAAAAGTAATTTGTCTTACATCAGCCTTCTCCTTTAATATGTTCTGTTTTTTGTAATTCGTATTCAGTTCTTTCAGTACCTTTGTCATTGATTCATCATGTGTAAATGACAAAAGTGCACTTTAATCATGTTAATAACAGAAGCTTGACCCCCATGAAAGACTAATCTTATCTAGTGATGTTAAAAGGCTATTAGAATGTCAATACAGCTGATGTAATCATTATATATTATGACATATCATCCTCTCCTCTCTTTCTCTTTCTCTCTCTTATTATTCATCGTTTGGGAAACATATAAACCCATGTATATTGTATTGTTCCTATGTATAATATATATATATATGTAAAGCGCTTTGAGAGTGCCCGCGGTCCTGAAAAGCGCTATATAAGAACTAGCTATTATTATTATTATTAGTATGTAAAATACTCTAAAAATCCACCTTTAATGCTACTATGTAACGAATTATAATTATTGGATTTTCAAGATTCTGTTTATTTTCTTCCTCGTATAAGCTTATTACCTAGCCGATCACAACTGAACCTTTGTACCGTAATTATTTCCTACTTCATATCATTAAATTTATTTTTTTAATCTGACAGTCTTTTATTATCTCCTTGCTAGATTATCAAAAGAGATATGCATGACAAAAAAACTCTGTACGTAATGGTCAAATCTGTCTTTTGGGACTACACAGAGGTGAACCAAAAAAGTGGCCATTGTACGATGGTAGATTGTTTAAAATACAGTTTCTTCAACACACACTTCAACAACACAAACAAAAAGGCTTTGTCAAATATATTACCATTTGTATATAATTTATATTGTAGTGCTTGATCTGTTTATGTTCACATACCTGTGTTGTTATTCAAAGTTATACTCTACAAAATCTAATACGATACACATTACTTTTAATGAATTCTCTTTTGAATAGTAAATTCGTGATGATAGCAAAATAAATATTATTATCAGACGGAATCTACCTTTTCGTTTGTATTCATTATGCGTTTTCTGATCCAATAATTAATTCAATAACAAAATAAATACGAGGGAATCAGCGGCTGACGAAGGATAGCAAAGCGATTTAATATTGATTTTACTCAAACAATCCAATGAATAATAAAAAAAAACATACTTTAATCAATAAAGAGCGTGAGTATAGAATTACATAAAAATCAACTAATTGTTATGAAATTAAGATCATCAAAGAAACATGTAACCATTTTGTTGAATAATTTCTGTGCGCTTTGTACACTGAGTCGAACCTGTCTATTAGGGCCAATCAATGTGAACACAAATAGTGGCCATTTTAGACAGGTGGCCTTTTTGGACAGGTTCTTCAACACACATTTCCTTCTAAAGGGAAGCAACGTGGATGACCACTGTAAACAAGTTGCCATTATAGAAGTGTGACCACCAGCTTAGGCTGGTTTGGCCGTACTTAACATTTCGTCACAGTGTTAATAATTGCGTAATGGATGCCAGATGCTTTGTCGGAATAACCTATGCGCAATGCAGTGATAGCATAGTTTTTCAGGCATCTCGGAACATGACCTACTAACAGATGATCGAAGTTCGTTCGGCGGCTTAGTTCGGTAGAAGATTTGCCTAAACTAATGTCCTTGCCGGCGGAACTACGTGTACATAAAGTTCGAACTTCTTGACTGAAATGAGTATTACGTCAAACCTGGAAGTTTCAAAACCAAAGCGGAGAATCAATAACATCATATCATGGTGAATTATCACATGATGTGATTTCTCTATTATCTAAACAACTGTGTTTTACATTTTATCATCATCCATTCATCGCGATATCAATCAGAAAATGTGTTGCAGTTAACCGTGGAAGATCAACAGCTATGGTGCTTGATATACAAGAATGTTATCTCATACTGTAGGTATATCTACAATCAGCTAAAACAAACATGGCAACAACTCAAACATTAATAAGCCACTCTCTTTTGCCATTTATTTCATAAATGATGACACGCAACACGATCGCAACTACTTTCGAAAAATCATTTAAACAGTCCTGTCTAACACCTTTAAAAATTTGCGAACATTGCAACACCGTATTAAAGATAAAGAACAGTTATTGTCATGCGATTGCATTGTGAAAGAAATGTTGTGGAATCGATCAGAAAAGGTTGATCATCTAGCATATAAGTATTGGTGTGTACTACAAGGTTCTGGAATCATCAAAATGATAAGAAATTTGGCCCAGTCTTGGTAAAGTTACAAACACTGTACACAGAAAGATGTATATGGAACTACGCGGTACATGCGCGACCCGTGCGTGATATCTATCAGGTGCAAATAGATATATTAATTGACCAAATATATCAGTTAGTAGGCGGTTTCTCGGCAAAATTTGTATCATCACGTATTAGTCAAAACATATTCTTTCACATGATTGGTAATAAGAGCTTCCGTTTCACTTTTTGAGAAGTGGCGTTTCCAAAACTGGTCTTTACCTTTAAAGTAATCCAAATGTAATTTCTATAAGATATACGAAATGGAACTAAAATTGCCATTCAGTAAATTTTTCGAAAGTAGTTTCAATCTTGTTATTCCTTGTTTTTTTCTTTCTGCGGATATAATTGTTAAAAAATAAATACTGGTTTGTAAGAAAAACACACATCAAAATTCTTTTAGCAATAGGTGAATCTCGTCGCAGATTACAAAATATACATGGGTATAGACAAATGTGGTGCGAGTTAATGATCTAATATTTCCAATATACTAAATACTAAACGGCCAATAGCAAAATCCAGCTCTGCTTATTGCCCCATTTCTTAGTAATGGAAGACTTGAGGAAATATGTACACTTTTCTCAATAGACCTGGGGGGCGTTTCACAAAACTTGTCATCAGTGTCAAATTACAGTTTTTGTTATAAGCTACCGAATTTCTTGCTTCCGATTGGTTATCAGCAGATTTGCTAATGATTTTTGTCATTTGTCATTGGAAAAGGCTTTGTGAAACGGGTCCCTGAAAAAAAAATTAGGAATAAGAGTTGGAAATAAAAGAAGGGAAAGAGTTTCAACAACGGAAGCATATTATACTGCTTGGGCTAACAATTTGGCTTCCACATATTTTCTGTTGTCATGACTTAACCTTTTGTCCTATAGGCATCATTTTCAATTTAAGAGGGCAGCATTCACTCTATTATAAATATTACCAAAATATGATATATATACAGTGTCTTTAATAGTGCCAAACAATATATTATTACAAAATCAGACAATAAAACTGCGTTTATTATATACAAATATCACAAATTCAAATACATAAAGCATGAAAGATGAAGCTAAAATGTTCATGTTGAGTCTTACACATAATTACTAAATCGTTTTGAGAAACAGTGAAACAATGAGTGAATACATTTATTATCTATCTATGCAAATATCAAATAACAAATATAATTTCACTAATTTTACAGTTGTCCATGCCCATGGTTTTAACGATTTGGCAAACAAGCGGGTATTTCCATCCAAAAAACGCCATCAAAGTACTGTCCACCAAACCACATCCCCCAATTACACATTCTTATCAAGACCTAATGTTTGCGTAATTATTTATAGTATCAATGCAATTGTGTCCATGTAACATACAAGCTTAGCTTTTGAAGCATGTCCTACTCAAATATCCCAAGGTAACGACATAATGTACCAAGTACTGTGAATTTGCTTATAATATTTGTATTTACTTTGTTCTCACATTTGTGAACGCATAATCAAAATGGGTAATGTATGAATGTAATGCATTTGTTAGTGCATGACTAATTTAAAGTGTACTTAAAATGACGTCTTTGGCCGTTGACATGGTAACGAAATTTTCTTGAAAATGACACATATTTCCATTCAAACAAACACAAAATATTATGTTAGTGGCTAAATAGATCGATTTCCAGTTACTCTTTTGATTTCAATAAAAGCCTCATAGTTATGCTTGAATGTTGCGGTTGGCATGGCAACTCCTGTAATTTCAGAAAGTAAGGTACTTCAATGATCATTGCACTGAATTGATTGAACCATGTACACGTAACAGCGACACATACAAAAGAAAATTGAATACATTAAACATACAAGATACAAAGCAAATATATGGTATGGGCTACGAGAAAGCAAATTGCTTATAAATAGGGCCCCCACATAAAACAAATTAAATTGAATATGACTCAGTCAACATACCCCCTCACACCCACACACACACACACATAAACATACGCATATAAACTTACCGCATACAGACACACCTAAACGAAAGTGTTTATACAAAGTAATTAATATGAAAACACTAGATTTTCTAAACTATGCAATGTTCTGACTGTTCTTTTACAAATTTTCAAATAGGTATTCGTGACAAAGCTTTTAAAAAAGCGAATTAAGTTGAACTTAATCTTATAGATGTGGGTATTAATTCCATTTCTTCACGCCAGCAACATTAAGTGAAGAAGTTAGTCTTACTTTGGGTTGATGACAGTGGTATTTTTGACGAGTGGCATATGAATGAATATTTGAATTTTGAATATAAATATTACAAAACTTCTTGGGGAGTACATACTAATACGTGTATTAAATGAAATCAAATCGTATGAAACCCAAATTTTCATCTGTATAAAGAGTGGTATACTTGGACTTTGCATTTGTGACTTTGTTATATTTATAACTAAAACCCCAGATATAGTTGCAGTAGTTTCGATGTGGTAAAACAAGGCTATTATAAAGAATATAAAAAAACATTAGTAGGCAATGTGAATTTCAATTTAGAGAGGATATTGACATATTTAGCAGCTGTCTTAGGAGTTTTTTTTTGTTATATATGTACATTGCAATCCCAAGACTCATTAATTGGAATATCAAGAAATCTTATATTTTTCCAAATTGGATATAACAAGATTATCAATAACAACAGGTTATACATTATTGGGCATTTTTCCTGTTCCTTGACGTAAATATGACATAATTTGTTTCTAATCAGTAACATTCAAAGATAATTGATTTAATTTAAACCACAAAGAAACTTTTGAAATTTACCTATTTATTGATGAGACGAGCATTTGTGTATTACTGTTAATAACAAGAGCACATATATCATCAGCAAAAATGGTAAACTTTTTAAATGGACAAGATTTAATGATATAATCTATGTAAATAAGAAATAACATATGGCCCAGTATGTTAGGGTAACACCACAATAACCCTGCTGTATGGAACATTTAACATCACTGACCACCACCTACTGCTATCTTTCAGACAAGTAATTTTCTGCCTAAGTATATTCGTTACACGCTCAAGGTCATATCTATTGTATTGAGCTGTTATGGTCATTGCATTTATAATATGTCAATGCTCAGAAAATGGTCGTTGTTATGGCAACGAATTTGTAGAAATTGGTATTTTGGCAAAATACATGTAAATGATTTCTGTATGTACATCCCAAACAAACCATGAAACAAATGTCTAAATACACAAATTTTCAACTCTCTGATGGTGTTCAGGCTAAATAAGGGTTTTTTAAAGGTAATTGTCCTGCTCCTCCCACCAGATGCTGTGAGAAAACCATGATGCCAAAGTAGGTATGCTTGGCATTTGAAGTAAGTGTATCAGTAATTGCATAGCATATAGAAACATAACCGATTTGCTGATTCCACATATTGTCCGAACCTCGCGGGTCTTCTCATTCTATTATATCCTAAGTTGGCCACTCAATATTTAATATTCAATTTTGTTGTCTTTATATATCAAATTAAAATCCAACTACCACATACATCTGTGAATTTTGATGTGCACCCCCTCTTTCTTTCTTTTTTCTTCTTTTTTCTGTCTTTTTCCCCTTTTACCAATATTTTTTCCTCCATATTTGTATTATTATGTATCCATTGAGGGTAGTCATGCTATCAAGCTTTGCTTACTTTGTCAACCTTCCTGTTTGATGTTTTCGATTAGTTACAGCCAGCCTTACTTTATTCTACATATATTCTTTTGTCATGTGTACATTTGCAATGTTTGTTTGTTATATATTTATAAAAACGCAAAAGAAAAAGAAAATCAAACAGAAATAAATCAATAAATCAATTCAAATCAGTATCATACACGGGTTGATCCCTAATTAACCAGAAGACCCACTCTCATAATCTTTCTCTTTGCCATTTAGCTCTGGGTGGGTGGAAGTATCAGAGCCGTTGCCATTAAAACAGATTACTTGCATTTTGTAATTCTAGACTTGGAACTCTTCAACATAATTTGGATATTACAGCTTAGTACAAATTTATTTGTTACTTATAATTTAAACCCTATTTTGATAGCCAGAAAAATACTATACAGCTTTTGAAAGAAACATTGATGTTGTTATTGCAACGACATGATAATAATATTAACAAACACTTACAATGGAAACCGTTCACGATAACAGCTTTGAAAATATCTGGGCAAATGTCAATAATGCCATTAAAATCCATGTTTAGAAGTCCAGGATTCAACCGCCCTCAAAAGGATAGAACAACCCTTAACAAGAACCTGGCCCTTCATGCCCAAGTAACTCACCATCTGTTCAGATCAAAGATACCAAACAGCCCTACATGCAACAATTTGTACCCTGATCTTCCAAAACTGTACTCTTAGATGATTACCCGGAGGTCTGGAGGCAAACTGTTAAGCCTCAGATTCAGTCTGACTAACATGTATGTACATGTATATGCACTAGATCTAGGCTGTACATCTATTTAAAAAAAAAATAAAAAAATAAAAAAAACTTCGAGATCCCCAAATTCCTAAACTGACAGAATTTCACCCCGTGTCCGTTAATAATTACATAGAATACAGCCATGACGTTGTCAGTTTAGGATATGAAAACATTGTTGGTTGTAAATGATACCTTTGTAGTTTGACTGTGCCACATCCTGTAAAGTCTAGGGCACTTAATGATCTGCACAAATTGATGTGCTTTAAGTATGGGGGAAAGATTTGGATTAAGGATAATAATCATCTTGAATACACAATGTTCTTGATGTAGTACAACACAGAAAGTAAAAGCTATCCATTGCAAATGGCATCGATCTATTTTGTTGTTGATCCCTGCAGATTCTTATTAAGGATGCTTGTTGAAAATGCCAACTGTTTGGCCACTTATCTGGAGCAAAGCAGGTTTTTGCATATCAAGGATTGGCCCGAAAACTAAACAAAGTTCACGATAGGGGTGAACAAGGTGTTTCAGATCAAAATATAAACTAACATGAGAAAACATTGCTAGTAGAATTTGTACATATGGTGTTGTACCAGGAAGAGGATGACCAGGTTAACGCTAGCGAGGATAAAAATATGGATAAAAGTATTCCAATATGGGTGGGGGGATGATTTGATAAAGTTCAAGAAACATAAAGCTAAGAGATCGTATATTGTGTAGCACTTTTGATCAAATGGGCGGATCAAAGTTTGATCTTAAAATCCACATCTTTTCTCATTTACCTCGATTAAGGTTTTATTCATCATCAAGTCATCTTTATGACAATTTCTGAATCAATTTTCAAGCAACATGGAAAATAACGACAAAGTTTGATGGCTTACGTAATTACTGTTTTAAATGATCATACAAACAGTTGAAGTCTTTTGCAAAAGCCTGCTCTGTGTATATCAAAGATGAACCTCTCTTTCCAGGCTGATCACGAAACTTCTTGACAGACGACCGCCCCTGTGATGATGATCCCACTGCGATCGACGATAACCATCAACCTGTAGGGTGATCATGATATCTTGAAGACGAGCATCATGATGGTACCGATCGAACCGAAGACGTAGAAAATAGCGAAGACTCGATCGACGACCAACGCGATCTGTTTCCACTCATTCTTGATATCTTCAGAGTCATCGATCTCTTCGAAATGATCTCGGATGTATCGCATATGATCGATCATTCGTCGGAGTAAAATGAGCTGATCGTCGTTGTTATCACAGCAGCCTTCTCTTCCCCGACCACTCCGGGATATACCAAGGATTGGAGACTCATGAGGTGCAGTGACTTTCACTTTGTCACGCTTGTAGCTCTCTCGTTTCTCTAAAATACACAAACAGATAAAATGACAGAATAATAATAATAATAATAATCAGAATCAGAATTATCATTTGAAGCCATTAATGTTGGCCTCATATTACAGCGTGTAAGTAAAAGATAAAGGTGAGTTCTGGACACGTGATTGCATTGTGAAAAAAAAAGGTGTAGGAATGGATCAGAAAAAGTTGATCATGTACCATGTAAGTATTGGTGTGTACTGCAAGGTTCTGGAGTCATCAGAATCATAATAAATTTGGCCCAGTATTGGTAAAGTAACAAGCACTGTTCACAGAAAGATGTATATGGGACTACACAAATGGTGTCGGGGCTACTAACCTTGATTTCCTAATCTTTCAATGCTCATTGCTCAGCCAGTATACATTTTCTACCAAAATTGTTTGGCAAATGACATTTATTTGTAATCTTGAACATTCGGTGTAATTTTCGTTTGATTCTGTGAGAATTAATTTTCTTTTTTTATACCAGAGCTGACCTTTATCTTTAAATAAAACCATCGTAGATAAATGATATTTCTCTAAAAAAACTTAATCGATCTCATTTGGCTTAACTCGACCTTTTAAGGTCATGGTCATGAACTTTGAGATGAAAAATCCTCCTTTATGTTATTTCTTTTGTACACTTCACAGTGACACTTTACTGAGGGGAGAACATTTAATTAATTAAAAAAGCTTATGTTCATGCAGCAAAAATAACCTCAATTTATCTTTGGACTCTAAATTTTGATCTACAATTTAAATCGCATTATTTTTTCACTGAATAACCCCTATGTACAGGTTTCATGAATTTGCACATGAATTTCTGGAAAGAAAGTTATTTTCAAATACTCATCTAAAAACCGTAACCTGAAACAATTCATCTCAAAATAAGACCTTTGACTTACCCTCAGTGATTTTTGGTAGTTAAATCCAATTGTACTCAAATTTAGGAATCGACTTTCAGGTAATATTTTGGGAGTAAATAGTTTAAATAGGCGTTTTTAAGTTTGGAAGCGTAAATTGCCATAACTGACCTCATTTAACATTTGACCTTGATTTTTGAACTGTCATTTGTTTCACACGGCTTAATAATCATTATGTACGAGTTTCAAGATCAGTGGCGCCGTATCCAGTAAAGACCCGGTCACACATAGGGGTTGCATGGGGGACGCACGGCCCGCGAATTGGAAATTTGCAATTTTTGCCAGTGCGTTGTCGTGCGTTAGGTGTGCGTCATCCTTCGTTAATCGTTCGTCGAGTGCGCTGGACCAACGCTGGACCAACGCTGCACCAACGCTATGCATTTGTTGTAATTCGCTGTGTGCGTCGGGATTTTTTGAGCATGCTCAAAAATGTGCGCGGAGCTCGACGCGTGAATGTAAACGCCAAAAGCACGCCAGTCATGCGCAGAGCGCGCTAGATCAACGCCAGACCATGCGTGGAGCACACGCCCTGTATACGCGCAGCGCGCTAGCAACACGCTATGCATTCGGTGTCAGCTCGCTAGCCTCTCCCAAATCCTGACAAAAGTCGGGCTCACGACTTTTTCCGATTTTCAATGCGCCGGGCGTGCGTCCCCCATGCGTCCCCTCTGTGGGCCTTTAACGACGCCGAAGTCGAACTAAGTGACCCGTGATGTCTCCCAGGCGAAAGGGAAAATGGATAAAACGTTCGAGGGCAAATAATTGAAATTTCAAAAGAAGGACATATTTACCAACAATCTTACTTCTGAAGTTATTGTCACTAGGTGAAGATGTGTTAATCCCATTTGCATTGTAGTAGCTATTATTTGAAGCAAACTTCATATGTTTGAAGTGTTCAGGTTGTAGTCGTAAAAACCATGCTATTTTTCCAAGAATGATCCTTCGAACCCATTTAGGAGCTGGTCTACAGTATGGACCGCGATGATGAAGGTTGATCACTGATACGGTTAGGAGGATGGAGATCGAGACGAGTACCATGGTAGATACATAATACTGACCTAAATAACACAGGAGATAAACAAAAAAGGCATTAAATATATCTTCCTGTTACCTTTCACCAATGTCGTGCCGTCCCAATATCCTGATTCTTTTAATCTCAAATTGCCTCCTCTCTCTCTTCTTTTCTCAATACATTTCCTCAATATACTTTCGCTACTCATATTTCATATTACGTTTTATTTTATTTTGTATATCTCCACAATTTACATTATAATGAATGATTGGGGACAGGTCAGTAGCTACACCATTTTGGAAGGGAAAGGGTAGAATCAAATTTGCCAACAAGCCAACAAAACAAAGAGCCGACTTAATAAATGTATTGATGAATTCATTGATTTATAAATAAAAAAAGGGGAAAAAAAGGGTTATAAATAAATAACTCAACAAATAAATGTACTAGTAAAGCACGAATAACAAAAAGGAAAGCAACATTTGAGAACGCTACTTTCTCTCCTCGAGGTATTTGTATATGATAACTATAACTGTAACCTGCTTCAAATCTGTAGAATTTGAATGTAAACGTTGACAACAGGGGAGTGTTTTATTGAAATAAATTGGTACAATAGATTTATGAAAACAAAATCTATCGGCGAATCGGTATGTATACCTATAATGGGTACGACGCTAGATGGCGGCATTGATTGAGCAATGAGAAGTAAGAAGACTGTGAGTGAGAGAAGGACTGTAATTCCAAGAGATACCTTCTCTCCTGAATCAACCGGTAGAAGAAAACCAAGAAGAGTGATTGACGCGATCAGGATACACGGAACGAGAAGATTGAACACGTAGTACATAGCTCGTCTGGAGGAGGAGGGACAGATCAAACAAAAAGTAAAGAACGATACGTTTGATATTTGAGAAACACTTCATGATTAATTTTAGCAATTTCATTTTCATCTTAACGTATTTTAACCTTTGTGTTTTGTCTCTCTATGTAATAATTATCTTTTCATGTCTTTACCTTCAGTTAGTCAATCTATACATTTCTTAGAATGTAAGTATTTTGTCACCTACTTCTTCTCTACTTGTCTTATGTCTTGTACATAGATTGATCACTATTTGTCTGTGTCAAGCCTATCTCTTCTTCTCTTTATCTGGCTATGAGTTTGTGTGTGGGAGTATGTGCGAGCGTGTGTGCGACGGCGTGTGTGCATGTGGATTTGCGTGGTTATTTTTGTTTGCATTACATTTGAAGGAATAAAACAAAATTACTATTTAAAACAGTGCGTGTGCGGATGGATTTTCGCGCGCGTGAGTGTGTGTGCGTGGGACATAGAGAGAGAGACAGACCCTATGTTATTCTCTGTGTGTCGACCTTTCTATCTTTCTTCCTCTCTCTCTCCCTGTCTGCCCCCCCCCCCCCCCTCTCTCTCTCTCTCTCTGTCTCTCGTCCATACTACTTACCTTCTGATATGTATTGTGTAGGTGACGTCATAATACGATATGCCAGGAGAGTCTGGATAGGTTTGTTGATTAGTTACTGTAGAAAGACCTACCATGTCCCATTCACCATCACTGCGATATACTGTATTATCACCTGAGAAGAAGACAATCAATTCTAGAGTTAGTTATCTATTATTACCACAAATATCATCATCATCACCTTTAATTCCATCATCGTTATAATGACCATCACCACTACCATCGTCATCATAATCATCATTACCAATAACAACGACATTGTCTTTGTCATCATTGCCATTACAACTATCATCAATATCGATATCATCACAACCATCACCGCCATCACCACGCCATCGTCATTATCAGCGTCAACATTTGATTACCATTAACATCATTATCGCCACCACCAACATTATTATCATCAACATTATCACCATCAACGTTGCCATACCATCGTCGTCACTATTAAAATATATCATCATCAAAGTCCTCATCCATCACCATCATCATTATCGACACCATCATCACCGCCACCTTCATTATCATCATTACCATCATCAGCAGCACCGTCAACATTATCATCACCATTATTGCCAATACATCAATAGTCATGATCACCATCACCATCATCATCATTATTACCATCAGCAGCAGCACCATCAACATTATCATCACCATTATTGCCAATACATCAATAGTCATGATCACCATCATCACCATCATCATCATCATTATCACCATTACCATCAATACCATTATAGCCATCATCATTACGTTAGGTCTCCGATGTCACCATTATAATTCTTTTTAATAAGGGTTTATTCACATGACGTTCTGGCAGCCGAAGCTGAATTGTGGGTCATTTACAAGGTAAAATACATCATGATGGTTAAAATACAGCAATATACATGTAAACATCAAATAATTTGTATAACATAAAAAAAAATATAAAAGGATAAATATACTAGATACCTCCATACGCATAATATGCAGCATTATTAAACATACAAATATACAAAATGCATGAAGCTTAATTTTTCTTCGCCTCAAAAAGATGTCACACAAACTAATAGTAACATGGAGAGATAGCTACCTGATCCCGTGATTGCCAACTCAGATCCATCGTGTTGCCACGGACCGAACTTGATGGGACAGTGCTGGTAGTCAAAGGGGAAGTTAGCAACGTTGAGTTGGCAGCTAGTCACAATGATATGAGGCGAGCCCCAGTTCACATGGCCAGTGTGCTCGATCTTAACAATCTTGTTGAACATGTACGCGCCGTAGGAGTCACCCGCACTGCAGAAAAGGGAGGGATAATAATAATAATAATAATAATAATATAATAATAATAAAGTTTTATTTACCCAGGGTAGCCAACTTCAGTTACGAAACTGCTCTTCCAGCGGGCCCATAACATAATATGTTATTAATACCCTTCTCCAATCTAATATGCTGAGCGCCTAGCCCTGAAGGCAGAAGGTCCCATTGTTATAATAAGTCTTTGGTATGACTCGGCAGGGGATCGAACCCACGACCTCCCGTTCATGAGGCGTGCGCTCTAACTACTGAGCAACTATGCCCGATCACCTTATCGTTACATACTCGATATAATATTAGTATTCCCTATCAACATGTCCAACAAAACAAGTAAACCCTATGGTAAAGATATGTGAAATGTGTACAGCTTCCCAATTTCGGAGATGTTAATAGAGCTGATGATGATGAAAGTGATGATAATGATGCTGGTAATGATAATGGCATTTTTCAAAATATTTTTAATCCAACCTTTTGGGTGCAATAAATAAACAAAAAATGATATACTAAATGGATGGTGATGGTGATGGTGACGGGGTAGTTTTTGTGAGTGACCCTGCTGATTTTGATGACGATGATTGATTATTGTTATTATGCTGGTGGTAGCAATGATGGTGACGACAATATAACCTGTTTCAACCACTGTAACAAATTATTGGCATTATAGCCTCGACATTTTGCAACATAAATCAACGCGTCATAGTCGTCATCGATATCATCATTCTTACTTGTTATAGATGACGATATCAGGCATCCAGATGAGGTCAGAGGTTATCTTGAAGCTCTTGAGACCATCGAAGTCAGCTGGATCCCAACGAAGAAATTCGTCGGTCCAGTCCTAATGAGTAACGCAGTCATCGTCACATGAGAGAAACATTTAATTAACATTGAAAACGAGCTTCAGTTAGTAATTTACACTCTAACCGCTGTGATGTATTTATAAAATTTACAAGCACAATAATTTCATAATGATCAAAATAGAAGAAGAAGAAGAAGAAAGTCAGCAACCTCGGTATTATTACTACTCTACTGTGTAAAGGGGCCCCGTTCACAAGCTGTGCTTCACTGGGTCCCAAACCAATCATTCTTGTGTTCCTTGCTGTTATATCTTGTACCATTGTTTATGTTTGATTTGGTTTGAATAAACTTGAACTTGAACTCTTCCTGAGGGCCCTTCAATTACCCCCCCCCCCAATAGCATTGCTGGGTATCCATAGAATACACCTAGGTCAAGAGCGAAACATCTTATTTAATGATGTAACCATTATACCACTATAACACAGTGCTCCACTAACAGCCACTACTAGTCAAGGTAGTTGGGTTGGCAGTTGACCTTATTTGGTAAAAAGTCACGCAAAGAATTGTAGGTTAGTACACGCATATATATGTGATTTGATTGAATAAGGATAACGTGATATTGATACTTATGTAATCTGATACTCACATATGACATCCATACATTGGCCTTCAACGTTTGTAACCGTTCATCCTGTAAATAAAAACAATATGTAATATGCAAAGCATCCTGCGAAACAAAATCAAACATCCAAAACCTCAATTGAAAAATCAGGCCAATCAATTCAACCAATGAACCCCCAAGGAGTCATTAAATATACAGGTATGTACTAATAAGTTGTTGGTAGGAGTCAAACTCTGGAAAAGATTATTACAAACAGATCAAAGTACTTTTAATTCCATCATGTTTAATGTGTGCATGAATTAGTAGGTTCATGCGTACTTTCCACTTTCGTAGACCACACTCAGATTAATTTGAACTAACGATGTTGTCTAAATATAAAAGACAAACAAATAGACCCCCCCCCCCCCCCAAAAAAAAAAAAAAAAAAAAAAAAAAAAAAAACCCGGGGTGAGGGGCTCACCAAAACTGTTAATTAACTGACCATTTCAAGAATTTGAGATACAAAGAGCTGCATTTCTAGATCGGTGGGTGTAGACTCGTTGATGGCTGGTCTGATGTGTCTGTTATAAGGATCCTCTCCATGGAATAACTTCTTAAACAACTTCTTGGTCAGCAGACTGCATCTCCCTAAATGAGAAAAGTTAAACAAATAAAATGTTATTTAATTCAAGACGTGATAGTTTTATTTACCCCGTCCAATAGAAATAAAGATTAAAAACAGAAATATAATGGAAACAAAATTGCAGTGAGGAAGTGTTTTTATATTGAAGGTGAAAATCAATACATGTTGATGGCATCTAGCTCATACGGAAAGAAAATGAGTATCTAAGATTTGACAGAAAATATTAAAGACCAATTTGACCATTGTGGGAAGGAATTGGCTAGAATATCCGTTTAATAGATGTTGAGATATATTGAACTTGACAGATAGTGAGGAATTCGTAATTATTATTATAATACTTGCAGGAAGACGAAAGTATATAATACACATTCCATGTTCACCCTCTTCACACTGTACAACACACTGTTGATTGTGAAAAAGAATCACAAAAATCACACTGTCTGTAAACCTACTTCACACTGTGTGCAAACCTACTTCACACTGTGTTTTCTATGACTGTGTGCACACTTTGTGTAAACCTACTTCGCACTGTGTTTTCTATGACTGTGTGAACACACTGTATGTAAACCTACTTCACACTGTGTTTTCTATGACTGTGTGCACACTTTGTGTAAACCTACTTCGCACTGTGTTTTCTATGACTGTGTGAACACACTGTGTGTAAACCTACTTCACACTGTGTATAAACCTACTTTACACTGTGTTTTCTATGACTGTGTGAACACACTGTGTGTAAACCTACTTCACACTGTGTGTAAACCTACTTCACACTGTGTGTAAACCTACTTCACACTGTGTTTCTATGAATATGTGGAAATACTGTGTGTAAACCTATTTCACACTGTGTTTTCTATGAATGTGTGTGAACACTGTGTGTAAACCTATTTCACACTGTGTTTTCTATGAATGTGTGGAAACACTGTGTGTAGACCTATTTCACACTGTGTTTTCTATGAATGTGTGGAAACACTGTGTGTAAACCTATTTCACACTGTGTTTTCTATGAATGTGTGTGAACACTGTGTGTAAACCTATTTCACACTGTGTTTTCTATGACTGTGTGTGAACACATTGTGTGTTAACCTACTTCACACTGTGTTTTCTATGACTGTGTGAATACACTGTGTGTAAACCTACTTCACACTGTGTTTTCTATGACCGTATGAACAAACCGTGTGTAAACCTACTTCACACTATGTTTTCTATGAGTGTGTGAACACATTGTGTGTTAACCTACTTCACACTGTGTTTTCTATGACTGTGTGAATACACTGTGTAAACCTACTTCACATTATATTTTCTATGACTGTGTGAATACATTGTGTGTAAACCTACTTCACACTGTGTTTTATATGTGTTGATGCAAGGGAATGATTTAATGCACTGCGTTAATTATAGCTACATGCGCCCTCTATATAGCAAATAAGGCCTAATCGGTGACCAATTGTTCCCCTATGATCCTCTTTTCTTATGTTAATTGAGAGCTGATTGATGAACCCGTCAAGTGACCTTGCATAGTGGTCTAATCCCTCCTGTACACTACTATAGATGGGCTTTAGGGCATTATCTCTGCCAGCAAAGAAGCAAGCACATTTCTGGTAAAGCTTCTTGTATTTCAAAAAGTCATGTACAGGTGTATACAACACTAAATTCAAAGCATCTTAAAGTGATTGATTACTGCGTTTCAAATTAACTTAGTGATCAAGACTTTCAGTAAGCGTGCATACATTCTGGAGGAGCATATTCTTATGTCAGCAAAACTGTATTTTATCTTATTCCATTTTTTTTCATTTTTTTATAATAATGATAAATTGAGGCTTAGGTAATTATCAGTATGTTATATGTCATGTATTTCAGCAAAATAATTATGTGCAATTTTAACTGTCATGATGATTGGCATAGCGGGTTCTTCCATTCATTCGTATTTTTATATTGCATGTACTTGTATCCTTCCTCGCACTCCCTCTTCCCTTTTCTCTATTCGAACTTGCTACTTTTCAAATATCCTTTTCTCTCCTTCAGTTCTGGTCTTTCCTCTCTTTTTTTATTTCACTCCCATTCCCTCTCTCTCAGCTCTATGTCTCTCTCTCTCTCTTTTTGCTCTCTCTGCCTCTTCCTCTTTCTTCCTTCGTCTATTCTTCCTCCTCTCTTTTTGTTTTTCCACTGTGACCAATAATACCTAAGTAATTCCATTGTTTACATGTGCAATATATTTATACATTATACTGTACTCATATCACACTTGTGATTAGCACACTGCCAAGACTCCTATTTTAATACTTTTTAATACTTTTTAATACTCACTATACCTTCTGAATCGAATTTGTATTGCATTTTATCTCGATTTGTCCAATGTTACAGTTAATTGAATTCACATATCTGTATACATTTTAATTGTTTTGATGTAAACATTTATTCATTTTTGCTAGCAATATTTCACTTTTTTGTTGTTGCTACTACTTTAATGTTTTGATTTAAACATTTATTCATTGCTATATATTTGTTCTCATTTGCTATTTTATCTTTATATATATGTACATATGTTTTTGAATGCTTTTTATATGATTGTATATTTGATGTAAACTTGCATTTTTAGTCTTTTGACTTTTTGACAAGTCATGAATAAAACCGCATTTGAACTTAAACTTGAACTATACGTGTTCTGAATTCCAGTTATTGATTTTTCCAATGAAAACGACGAAACATCTAGAACAACGGTATCGTAGCTTTTCTCCTGTATGTGATGTGTAGTCGTATTTTTTAATTTGTTTAATATTTTCTTTATAGAAAGTGATCTTTTAGAGAAAAAGGTGATCCTTCTTAGGTAAATTACATGATTGATAGTATTGTTTCCAAGCCTCTATCATGATTTATTTCAATAAAATCACTGTCGCATACACTATTCGTTAGTAGCATCTATATTCGACGTGTTAGATCCCATTCGAAGGAGTGAGGGTGGTAATATTCTAGTTCTCGACTCATGATTAGAAAATACGTCTAATACCCACAGTTGTGAGAAGTGGAAACGTATTTCGTTCCTGGTAGACGTCTGCTTATTCAGGAGAGCATTCATTCAGATTGAAATTTGCAAGCATGAATTAATTCACTGATTGCTTTATATGACGGAGTGATTTTTTTTTCACTTCCATTGCGCACCGGGGAACTACGTTCATATAAATTGCGCCAGAACACGGAACTCCACCAATCACGGCACTGCAAATTCATCACGAGGAAAAGGACTATCACACACTATAAGAATGCATGCGCATCCTTACAGACTCAGTGACGCACCGACAGGTAACACAGAAGATGACAGAAATTGTGTACGCGCCAGAATACGTCATGTATCGGCTGGTGTGAAAATTGTCGGTATAGGGAGAAAAAGATGATGTTCTAGTGAGAAACCCAGCACCTGTCCAAGTTTTATCGGCTGTTCCTTGATCTCATGAACCGTGACATACCGCTCAGATTGATAGAAAGGTACATAATGAAAAAGGAAAATTAATTTAGAGATATTTAGATAGTAGAAAAAGAGAATGGTGGATAACAAAATTGAGAATGATGAGGCGAGGATTGAGGACAAGAAATAGTAGGATGCTAAGGAGAGATGCTATATATAGATATATATAAATCTTTGTTTTTGCTTCGTTTTTTGTGCCCGTCATGTTTCTTTTTCTCCGTAATCTTTCAAAATTCAGTCATGAATGTATAAACTTTAGATTATTATTCTACGAACCCACACCTCACAAGCATTGCTTCCAAGTAGGTTCGTTTTTCATTTCCTGTAACTAAATAATCTTGCATTACGCGACTAAAAAAAAACAATGTCACATATATTTTAATGCTAATTCTCTGTAATATTACTCTGTTTATTATTGTGATTATCTTGTCATTGTTTATATTGTGTGGAAAATGAAATGAATTCGCTCCGCATAGAGCGACTACTGATGCTACTCTAGTGTGTGTATATATATGGGTGCGTATGTGCGTGCACATGATTGTTTGTGTGTGCGTGTGGGTGTAGCCCTATTTCATATCGTACAATATATTTAATGAAAATGTTTTGAATTCATGTCAAGGAAAAACAACTGTATTTTATTTCTAAGATTGATTTGTATTGTTTGGAATCAATAAGAAAAAACTATTGAAAAAAAATATATAACTGTCATATTCTCTTGAAAATGACTATATAATCTGAATTCCATCTTTAACAAAGTGCTGCTTTCTCCCCTCATGTTAAAATGGACTTATGCATAACTCAATAAGGCCGGTAGATGACCTTCGGGAAGCTAAATAATTGTTCTGATTTACTGCCCATCACTGGTTCTCAAAGACTGTACTTATTCTATGTCCATCTTTTGAAGATGTAATTGAAGTCCACATCTCTATTATCATTGCGCGAGGAAAGTGACAGGACGTTCGTCCTAATTTGTTAAAAGTTGGTTGTCATGACAACTGTCGTATTCTCTTAACGATGACTGCCGCCAAAATATTCGTGGTCACAACCTCGAGTGGTGGGACGTATATTCATCTGCATTGTATGAGCTTTCCTATATCACTTGGGATTTGACGCTCGGTTTAGATATCAACCATCTACCGTAAGAATGTATTGTATACAAAGACACAATCTACATCATGCATCCACTGTCGGGTACTAGCAATAGATATGTTTTAAACATTTGCGTTTTCTCCTCTCTCTCTCTCTCTCTCTCTCTCTTTCTCTCATTCTCTCTCTCTCTCTCTCGCTCTCTGTATTGCGATACTTCGCTTTAAAAGACGTACCAACTTAGAGATTATTGATCTTTACTCTTTCTCTTTGATCTTTAATTTTTTTGTATATTTAAAACGTTAGCTTATGTGATTTGTTCAAAAATGGCGCCGCCCTTCCCTAGCAGTATTGATATGCAGCGGTGTCCTGTAGCCGTTACATAAGAATTGTATTTCCTATGTGTACTGTATTATGATCAAGATTGTTAATAAAGTTATTTCATTCATTACAACCTCCAGAAATGTATCAATACCTCCTTTCGCTATATTATTGACAGTGCAATAAAAAACATATTGAAATTATTTCAGCACTTCCCTAGTTTAGTCGAAATTTTAGTCACAAATCGAAAAGTAACCCCCCCCCCCCACCCTATCTCTCTTTATCAAACATCAAGTTGAAATGAAGAAAAAAAAATCACGTCTCAAGTTACCACCGTTAAACGTATAATCGTATTGAAATGGGGAAGAGAATATATATATATATACTTTTACGTTTTACTGGTTTCTTTCGACATGTTCTTGTCTCTCAGATTATTTTCTTTGTCTTCTTTGAGAATTCCATAAGAGATTCACATGACATGAATTAAGGTTATTTTGATATGTTGAAGAATGATGCATCCAACATAACGTTATCTTCTTATGACCATGATCAAAGGAAGGAGGACATTTCTTCGGTGCACCTGCCTGTTGTCTTTGATGATGGTGCGTGTTCTTCCATTAATTTGTCACATTCATTAACGTCTAAAATCAAAGGATGCGGGTCGCGATGCGCTGTCATATCTTTAATGGCGGTCCCCGTCCTACATAGTTAATGCATCTACTCAAACCAAGCACATCATAATTGAAGATTGGGAAAAAGCGAGACGGGAACTGAAAACTGAAATGAAATTACTTAACTTGTCATTAAGCAGACTATGGAAGAATTCACATCATGCCAAACTAGAGAGTTAACCACATCAAAGTACAGATTTTGACTTGGATTAACCACGAACCTATAGTAGGTCCATAGATTAACCCACTAGATAACTTGATAAGAATCTAGAAAAAAGAAAATCCACTCATCAAGAAGAATGGAAAGAAAGAATATTCTCCGAAACGGAAAAATGGGAAATGAAATATGAACAAAAAACTATTCCCGCATGTATGTGTGTTTATTTGGGATGGTATTAACATGTAAATCACAAAAAGGAATGAAATAGGAGAGCAAATGATGCATGTAGTATTAGTAACATTATAGCCAATTTGTTCTCCTTTATATTAGTCATGTAACTTTAAGAAAAGATATTTATTAAGGAGGATAGATGGTATCAAATGGCTGTAATTATGTTTATATTGACAGACTCATGCCCTTGTCTGTCCGATGGCATGATAATTAATATACGCCCCTAGATTCCATGCCTGTTGTATGCGTGTTTCCCAACTCCGCTTTCAATTGCTAACTTTTATTGACAGCTCATGCCCTTGCCTGTCCGATGGCCATGATAATGTTTTAATTATATTATGTAACAACTCAACATGGCTGGCATCTGGTTGTAATTAGTAAATTTACGATGTATAATGTGAAAGAGGAATGGCTGATTGACATCGGTCATTACTTATCAAGGAGGCTTTCTACGAAGGTACATGACTCAGGAATGTTTTGCATACATCATGTATAGCTAGATAGACAACACGCACAAACAATCCCTTCATACTAAATATCAGAGCATTACATATACAGTGTGTCCCGAAAAAAACTATACACTTTTGAAATGGCTGCCGAATAACAAATATATGATTCTAGGGGGAAAAGTTTTATATGTATGGAAAGCTCATGAACTCAACTTTCATATGACACCAAAAAGTTTGAAAATAACTCATGCTTGGGTGAGTACTGGTCACTTTTGTAAAGGGTATGGAAATTAGGTTGCGCAGGAATTAGCCTTCCAATCCTTTCCAAATCCTTTGGAGCTTACCGAATTGAGGGTGATATGATACATTCATGATTTTCATGGTTTATTAAACCAAACTTTTATGCACGGAACAGGAATTTATTTTTCTATTGTAGCATTGTAACTTTCCCTGGTAGACTCAGTGGTGTGTTCATGAGAGTCCGGATGGGGTGATGGTACATGTTGTAATTTCCATGTTACAAACTGTTATTTTTTACATTTGTGACTTTGAATAAAAACCTTCACCCCACATTTCAGTTACCATTTACCTGAAGAATAAGTAGCCGACATCTTGGACATTCCTTTTGTCAACAAACCGTATTTGAATATTCAATTTACATTATCCCTACCTGGGTATTGAGTAAATCAATGAGATGTTCAACTAATCTTACAATAATTGAAATGTGGGGTGAAGGTTTTTATTCAAAGTCACAGATGTAAGAGAATAACAGTTTGTAACATGGAAATTACAACATGTACCATCACCCCATCCTGACTCCCATGAACACACCATTGAGTCTACCAGGGAAGTTACAAAAGTGCTACAATAAAAAATGCAATTCCTGTTAACTCATGCATAAAATGTTAATCCCATAAACCAAACATTTCACTCAGCAAACCCAAACTTATCACAATTGATCATAAATTGGTCATATCATCCTCAATTCGGTAAGCTCCAAAGGATTTACCTCTCACAAATTGGAAGGCTAATTCCTGCGCAACCAAATTTTCATACCCTTTACAAAAGTGAGCAGTGCTCACCCGAGCATGAATTATTTTCGCAACTTTTGGTGTCATATGAAATTTGAATATATGAGCTTTCCATACATATATAATTTTCCCCCCTAGAATCATATATTTGTTATTCGGCAGCCATTTCAAAAGTGTATAGTTTTTTTCGGGACACACTGTATATCGGTACAGTTCCTTCCTAATTGCACCTCCAGTATGAGATCTATAAAGGTATTCAACGTGAGCCCCCTCTCTCTCTCTCTCTCTCTCTCTCTCTCTCTCTCTGTGTCTCTCTCTGTCTCTCTCTCTGCCTCTCTCTCTCTCTCTCCTTTCCATCTGCAGTGAATACACTCTAAGAAACACCCTAGGCGCCAAAGTGTTTGTGTCTCATGAAATTTAGAAAGGATTTCTTAAATGAATAAATGGATATTAGGATTGTTTCCTGTTGTGTCTTTTCGCTTTTTGCTAATGAGTTTATACATATATAATGTCCATCAAAAACGTCGATGTTTGAACTTAAATCTTATCTCTATTATGTAGTGACATGAATGGTTATTGCCTTGATATTTTAAAACTGTTTTAATTAAACCTATTTCTGGTTGGCGCCACTGTTGATGGCATAATACGACCTGCCATACTAAAAGTCTTCAGTTGACGTACCATGCATTACGATCTTCCAATGTCTTTCTCTTTTGGCGTATAAATACATTAGCTTCTTAAAGAAAAAAAATTTCCAACTGCATGGAAAAAGAGCACCAACAAATTAAGGTATGTTCGAAATTCTTTGCAAACGACTAAAGATAAAAGACTAGACTGTTACTATATGTACATGATATAGAAAATATGTATTAAACTGTTCTTTCGAAGTAATTAAGGGAGAATATGATGTAGAACGTTTGAATCGCTGTAGATATATACTATGAAGAATTTGAAAGGGTGTAATTGGTTATGGAATTGAACTTTGCATTTACCACTGCCCTCTTAACTGATGTGACCTGGCTATTAAAGATATTAATTTTCTTATAACGCCTTATTTGTGGCTTTAACAGCTCTACTATGAGTGTGTCGCCGCCAGCCGTTCCCGCCTACAGACATATGTCACCCGCTCTCGCCTCTGTAAGTTCTGGTCGCTTCCAACCTCTTAAAGTACGGGAAGACAGATACGTGAAATTCAATATACGGGACTAATTAAGGTGTTGCAGTTTCTGAGAACCTATGCCAGGAAATTAAAAGTCAGCTTCGTCTGGAGTTCACTGCACCCGGCGTATACTATATGGAATATGGTAATGACTTGCCATCTTACAGTTTTATCTGACCTCTTCTCTCTCTCTTTTTAAAGCTAGCCAAAAATGAATATGGACTATACACCGCAAATCATTTTTTCTAGAATTATTTAGCATTGTTAAACTGTATATACCACAAGCAGTGCACCTTCTGATTTTGTATTATGTGTTGGTGCAACCGTCATGATCGCCTGAGTAGGCGCATACCAGTGCTACAGAAGACATCCTTATTATTATTATTACCATGGTCTTCACTTTAATGGGAGTAGATTTACCGCCACACATCCACCCACACACACACCCACACATTTACCACGCACACCCACATCATCATACACATAATTTTAATATATATATTAGTGTTTTTCTCATATTCATATTGATGAATGTTTCTATTATGATCTTAGAAAATCAGATGACCGTTCTGAAATTGAAGTACTTTTGTTCTGTGAATATGTATACCGGAATGTTACCTGGTGTTTCTAGACTTCATTTCTGACCGATTGATAAATGACATCCTTCGAAACCTTGTAAAAATATACAATTAGCAAATTACTATCTTCTTTTTCTTCTTCTGTATAAGTACTGGCCATCATGCTGTCCGTGTTTCTTCGTACTTTTAAATTAATACATATACATGCATATAGGATAAAATGGATACGTGCAATGAAGACATTATGTAAACTCCAAGTTTCATCAAAATCTTTGTGTATATAACAGCCCTAAAATGGCGTTGATATAGAATTAAAGATTACATTGAAAAGAGCAGAGCTGATGGTCCCAGATAACTAGATTAATATCTCTATCTATGCCAATGCATGCACATTAGATGATTGGTATGGTATTTTTATACAGAAATACATTTAGACCTTATAACAAAGTAGTGTTAATATGTGAGAGCAAAGCATATTTCGATCGCCATGCGGCATACATATCAATATCTGTAAATTGAAGAAAATGCTAGCTATGTTTTTCATCCAACTCAAATATGATCACAAAATAGGTTTTTGTCTGTTTTAAAAGAATAACTGCACGATCCTGACGATATGATCGGCATGAACTTGTGAAAGTTCGATCACACAACCCTACATCGACATAGACATGATAACTACGAATAATTACATCAATATTTTTGAATTATTGATATCTAAAATAGAATATTAATACCAATGAATGCCCTAGAGACAGCTAAACTCGTGACGATTTGCATAAATTGAAATGATTAACCACGAAGGTGCTTTTAGTCTGCTGTGTCCTCAAATTTCAAAAATACGGGTCTAAGAAACCTGACTACATACGTCATTCTTTTAGATAGGTATGCCTTAGTTTTTCTGTCCTGGATACAAACATAAAAAGTTGAAGGATTGCTCAAATCGATGGTTCGCATGAAACCAAAGAGCACGATTCGTCAAGGAAGTCGATGATGTTTTATGAAGAAATTTTTTTACGCTTCAAATTACTGAAAATAGAAATAGAGTGAGAGAGAGGAAGGAAAAATATGAGTGTGGGTTAAAGATAGGAGATAAAAATGGAGAGAATTTGAGAGTAGAGAAAAAGAAGTGACTGAGAGGGGAAGAGAGAGATGGTAGGAGGAAGGGAGATGAAAGAGAGAGAGACAGGCAGAGAGACAGAGAGAGAGAGAGAGAGAGAGAGAGGGGGGAGAGAAGGGGTGATAGAGCGTGAGGGTGTGAGTGCGGGGACGGATATTTAAGGAAGAGACGGATAGAGGAAGGGTGAGAGGGGGTAGAGAGAAAGAGTGAAGTTTTTACTGAGGGGAAGGATAGGAAAGGGAGAGACGGAAGGAGGTGGAGGGGAGAGGGAGGTAGAGAGATGATATGGAACGGAAATTACACCATTTACAACCACATTTTCACATCGTATATAGTCTAATCTCTATTCATTATCAATTCATTATCATGCAAGGATGTGGAGTTGCCACCAATTTGGAACTTTCACGCTATTCGTAGTGTAGTATTGTATTTGTATAGTAATATAGGAGTTTTTTAAACTCTAACGACCCCATCTGGTACTATGAGAGTTCAAGAAAAAAGAAAGCATGTTTTAGTGTGCACAAAGTAGATAAATATTATATTGAAGAAAAATAAAATCTTTTAAAGGCTAGTCGCTTTGTGTTTGTTTGTTTTTTTGTTATACTATTCTACCACAATTAGTGCATACAGTAATATTACTCGCACGTGCTATACAATGGTATTCTTTACTCCTTTCTTTTGGTGTCTGAGAACATAGCATCATTATATCACACAGATATATATTTCAACATCACACATACATTCATGTATTGAGGTTCCTGTGAGTAGTGGTATAGATCATATGGGCCTCGTCTTATGAAGATTTGCGATTGATTTGAATCAATCGCAACTGTAAGTTAATCGAACTCCTATCTCTTAAGTACACAGTTACGATTAATTTCAAATTGCGATTGATTTGAATCGATCGCAACTCTTCTTAATACGAGCCCCGGGTTTGCATTATATATCATAATACAAACCTTACCTACAAATTCAATTTCAACTTGTAAATAGTTACAGGTATAGGATTGTTTGCTCTGATTAAAATTATATCAAAGGTATTGACCTTCTAAGTTTATTTCTGATTCCAACTATATATCTCTACACGTCATATCTTTTATGCAGATGTCTAAATATCGTTTTAAAACCATTACTGTTCAATCGGCATTACTCTTATGTTATGTATACATGTATCAGTATTATTTTTTGCATTGTATGATTTTGCATTTGTATTGTCATTATTGCGATGTGTTGTTGTTAATAAATTCAAATTCCAATTGAAATGTACTGTATATTCCACGTTTCATGTACTTGTTGATGTAGGTGTACGTATTAGGTTTACCATGCTGATGGCTGGCTGCTGGCTTGCCGTTCTGAATTCCTTATCTTCGATCCCTACGTCCTATGGCTGTTTGTTGGGAAGCAGCATTTCACCTGCTCTTTGTAAATACGACAAATCGTCCCCATACGCCCCTAGCATCCATGCCTGCTGTATGCGTGTTTCCTAACCCCGCCTTCTTGCAAACTCCTCCGGAAATAAACCCCAACATCATGTATGTATGTACTCAAGCTTTCTATAGGTTTCATGATAACCACGTGACTTGATGTTTATTGTAATTCAGATTAGATTAAACACAGTATGCCAGCCAGGGGCGGTAATCCCGGAGGGACGAAAATTGTCGGGAGGGGGGGGGGCTGGGAAATTTGGATTAAAAAATGCTTTACCAAATAAAACGCCCTAATGTCTACCTGAAATCATGATATTTTGCAATAAGAACAACAACAAAACAAAGATAATCAATATGGTTATTGAACCAAACACTCTTGAATACAACGAAATGTTAACACCAACGGAGGGGGGGGGGGGGTAGCCACTTTCCTGAACCTCGTCCCTCTTGTTCACAATGTCGCCCCCATAACATATCGCCCCTCTCAGTCATGACAAGAAATGTGCTGATGTCAGCAGTTGAATGCAGTCTCTAAGTCTGAGATTTTAAAGGTTTACCGGTTAATTCCTCTGTTTATTGATTGGATTTCCCAAGAAATGAAATACTGAATCTAATCTTGGAGAGCATCAAAACCCTTAGTTTTCTATGTATAAATGCTTATCATTAAAAAATGAAAAATAAAAAAAATTGTAGAGGAACGCGATCAATTGAAATGTTACTTAGAATAGAATAGAAATGGTTTATCAAAAGCCAATTGCTGAATTGCGATCCATTTCACAAAGACACAATACAATTGCAATTCAAATTCAAAAAACAAAAAATATGACATAAATCAACAATCCAACACATAGACATTTCATAAAAATTCATTGATCAAATTCAAATTTTTGTTTAAAAGAGAAAGGGAGAGGTATAGGAGAGGGAGAATTGGAGTGATGAGAAAAAGAGAGAAAGAGAGAAAGAGAGAAAGAAAAAGAAAGAAGGAGAGAGAGAGAGAAGGGGGACGAAAGGAAGAGAGAGACAGAGAGAGAGAGAGAGAGAGAGAGAGAAGGGGACGAAAGAGAGGGACGGAGAGAGAGAGAGAAATAAAGGGAAAGAGACAGACAAAGGGAGTTCTTATCATTACAGATGAGGGGAGATGGCAATAAACGTTCAAAAATGCAGAAAATCGAGATAAAAATTATCAAAAGTCATACCTGATGAACACCATTTTACATTAAGTACTTAAATATTGTTCGTTATAAAATAAAGACTGCACACGTATCATGAGTCTAATGCGAATTTATTTCAATGATAGCGATTGATTAATGCATTACAATACGAAGCACATCAAGGAAGCAGATTTCCTTGATAGAGAATAAACTATGAATCTAGAACTTGGCCATTATGGATATTTAATCAAAGTACATGAACTTGGATGGTTGCCATCATGGCGTCACTGATAGATTACCAATTATCCCTGTTTTAGATTCTCATCTTTAGAATGGAAGTATAAGAAGTGGGTCAGGGCCCCGTTTCATAAAACTTGATATCAATAACAAGTTATAAGCTACTGTTATAAGCTACTGAAATCATGGCATCTGATTGGCTGAGAGCAAATTTGTCATAGAAATTTAGCATTTGTTATAGATAAACAGTTTTATGAAACGGGCCCCAGGACAGTGACTTAGTGAGTGAGTCCATCATGATTCCTGGTGGTAACCTGTATGATTAACACGTTAATGAGAGTCAATCCACAACTGATCTAGAGGGTAGAGTCTCTCATCCTATTGGTCCGCATTGGAGTTACGGTATAGATCCTCATCAATACACATCAGCCCAGCAACCGGAACACTCATTTCCAGCTAAATTAAATGAAAGCACGCTGACGAGGCTTTTCTTTATTCGAAGAAAATATATGTAGAGTAATAACGTCAACATCAGTCTTTTGGATAAATTATTACGATCATGTTTATACCGAACCCCGTCGTGAAGACGGAAATTCGTGGCAACATCGGTACTAATTATCTTCATATTAAAGGTAATACAAAGTTTTGGTATGGGGTCATGAATTTGGTTCAAATGAACATATTGGAAGCATATGCGATCCTACAATATTCAGTGATCGTCGTCGCGGTCGAAATCGAGTCTTAAGTTATGAAATTATAAATAATAATCACTTTATGTTGTATAGCTCCCTCTCAAGTTCAAGATATTAATTAAGCTATAGAACAATGTTTCTTGACTAATATCGACCGACTAGCTATTCCCGTTCGCAAATTATATACCACAACTACATATTTTGAGAATTTCATGGTCGCAGCTACCATAATACGGCCGTAGGAGCTATTTGAAATTTATCAAAATGTACCGGGAGCACCGGTAAATCTTTATATTCAATTTTTCTCGAAAACAGAAGCGTTTTGGGGGCTTAAATTTATAGTGCTTTTATTACATCCACAGAGGCATTCAAAAATATCAAAATTGTAAAGAATCACTATCCACCCATTTTTCAAAATTTCCCAAAACTTTGTAATACCTTTAATAATAATACCTGTTTCTTATGAAGTGTTTTACCATTAACAGTCCAAATCACTTATAGTTTTAACTTTACTCTGGTCATAGACTCAATTTAAGTTCTGCGCATTACAGTGCACATTCTCCAATCCCTAGGGAAACATTCAAGCTAGTCGCCACTTTACGAGCCGTGCCGGAGCTCGAACCAACGACCTTTGCATTTTCAGTCAATTGATTAAACCACTCGAACCATATTTTTATAGAGTGTAATATTATTTTATGAGCGAGGAACTCTGTTTAATCATAACTTACGACTATTATGACTATGTCTCAAAATCAATCACTACTAAATACAATCTATAGACCTCTCTATTTATTAAATGATGGGTTAAAGGAACATAATGCCAATTGATGTCACATCATTCATGATTGAATGAAGTAATGTGGCTAGTTACGAGATGATTGAGTGCATTCCATTAAACATGAGTCCTTGACAGAAGTAGGTAGAATGACCTTTCAGAATGATGTTATTGTCACGTTCGTTTATTGATGTTTGTCCACTCGGAATCGTCTGATAATGTCATACACTGACATTGTCTATTAACGCTGACATTCATGTTCTCCTGTTGGTGCGTGGAATTATTCTATTCTCTAGAAAAACCTACCATCGAAAACTGTAAGTAAAATTACTATCGCTTCATATACAAAAATATCCTTTTTTATTTTGGACAGTCGTGGAGTGTCGTGGTCGAGTGGTTTAAGGCGCTTGACTGGAGATGCGAAGGTCGATGATTCGAATCCCGACACAGCACTAATATCCTTTGGCAAGATATTAACCTGCACTTGCTACTCTCCACCCAGGTGTCAAATGGGTACCCGGTAGGATGCGGCCGTCATTGTTGGTCAAACAGCTTGTGAGCGTCAAGTAACGCCCAGCTGGAATGCTCCCCAGGGAGTGGAGATTGTGCACACAGTGTGTGCGGGCAAGCACTGAATCCAATGACCGGGGTAATAGTATATTTGTAAAGCGCTTAGAGACATTTTTATTAAGCGCTATATAAAAATTCAATATTATTATTATTATTATTATCTAGCTGTAACTGTGTGTGTTCGGTAATTAAACTCACCATAACATTTTACAAAATTAATTTGCATTTACATGAATGAATTAATGAAGAATAGGAAAGTGCAATCTACCCAAGACGAAATTATGTTAGATATAAACCCCAGTGCATTACCCCTCTAGAAGTTCCTAATAATCATGACTAACAAGTCTCTAACTTTTCTCCGAAAGATCATACGAATCATGATTGGTTTCTATGTGTTTTACGCTGCTTTCTTTATCAAGATACTAGAAATTTTTTGATATGCGGATCATCGAGTCCTAAAAGCTTCCGAATGTGTCTTCCGTCGACACAAGATAAGTTCGTTTCCTCCTTGTTTATTTCGACAGGTGAACAAAAAGGGTTGTTACGCATGTATTGCCTTATTTACTCAGACAGTACGCTAGGGGAACTTAATGATAGACCCTTCAAGTGCAGAGGCACATTTAGAGATGAACATACGAACATAATTACATTCACGATCACGACTAAGGGCTTTGTTTTAGGGTGATTAATATATAGAGAAGGTAAAGGGAAAGGTAGATGGATGGACTTATATCCCACATTCCGAGAATCTAGCAACGTGATTGGTCAAAATGATGTCACGTGATGAAATAGAGTAGCGGAAGAGGTGAGAAATAGTTCTTTGGGGAACCCAGTTTTTGTCAAGACTTGGAAGAAAAGACAAGATAGACGTACAAGTGAGGTGCCAAGGGCAAACGATCCTACCGACACGGTATTTAAATCATTCATTCTACTACTAATTAACAACAGCATGTACACATGCGTGTGTATCACATACTTACATGTTTATGTATAAGGTAGTTCACAATCAATGTATTACATATTTTGTCAATATGCGATACAAGATTTGAATAACTTGCTTTACTAGATCAATGGGACAAACTGTCCTTGCCTCGATGATTTCGAGAGCTACAGATCTGCCCTCGTCAACGGCTCGGGAAGTAGTGTCGAAATCACTTGAACAAAAGTTCCAACTCGGAGTAGTCGGAGATTTATTAATATGATCAGGATAGACCTCTTTAAATAACCTTACAGATTAATTTGCACGGAATTTAGAAGTACCTTATCAAACTAGTGGTGTTTTTTTATTGCCGAAAATACCGCTACACTGGTAAATTGAAAATAAATGGAATATAGCCACATACAGATGAATGTGGTGAATATGTTTGTTTTAAGATTTTATTTACAGTACTTCCGATTTCTAAAGAAGATCTAAACAGTAATCAAAGTTGTGTATGACATCAATAAGAATATCCCTATGCGTGAACCGTACATGCAAACTTGAATAATATAACAATGATTGTACAATAGAATGGACGATTAACATTGAGTGAAATCAACATAACATCAAACACAATCATCAACATCTCTAGCATTCGAGCACTTTCTACTTAAATACATAAGGGGACTATCCTGACAAGAATGACCTATTGGTATATTATGCATGGTATCCTTGCTTCCGTGTACATGATTTTCATCTGTATTTCTGAATCGTATGTGAATATGCTTTTATTTGAATAAAGTAAAAATTGAAATTAAAATTAAAAACAGAAATTTATCATAAGTATGCACATTGGTATCTAAAGGTATGGACCAGTTTTGGAAACGACACCCTCTCAAAAATGAAATGGAAGCTCTTATTACAATCATTTGAAAGATTTTTTTTTTCTAATACATGATGATACAAATTTTGCCTGGAAACCGCTAACTAATTGATACATTTGGTAAATTATCATATCTATCCGGCCTGGATAGATATCGCGTAGTTCCATATACATCTTTTTGTGTACAGTGTTTGTTACTCTACCAAGACTGGGCAAAATTTCTTATCATTTTGATGATTCCGGAACCTTGCAGTGCACACCGATACTTATATGCTAGATGATCAACCTTTTCTGATCGATTCTACAACTTTTCTTTCACAATGCAATCGCATGACCAGAACTGGTCTATACCTTTAATGAAAGTTTATCAAACATAAAAAAGAGGGTAAGAAGGAAAAGGAATAAAAATAAAATAGGTAACCTGTTATCTCCCCCAATAAAAATGCAGGATATCTACAATTTACAGTACTTAATATGCGGAATTATGTGGTTAATATAACGGGATAAACACCCTGAGATATCAAGGTGAAAAGAGTTGCATTGTTTTGAAAATAAAGAGACGATTAGAAATGGGAAAAATAATCTTGACTGGAAAGCGAAGAGGATGCATGGTTGAGAATGCACTCTTCTTTCATCTCTAGATGTTGATTATGCACGCATTGACAGAAAGCCAGACATTTTTATTGGGAGACCCATGAAGTCACACTGCCAATCAATATGGAACGGTCGTACCCTTTCCTCTAAACTTTCAATGTCAAATCAAACTGAGGGGCAATCAGTGAGATTTTACCGCTCATCATAGCAGGTCATCATAGCAAATCATCAGTACCTATATCAAAGCCTTGCGGTACGCCATCATGATCTCTTCACTTTCTTTATAATGAATATGCATATTCTTTATTGTTTTTCCAGACCATGTAGTTACAGCAAACTTACTATCATTTTACCTTTGTACATCGTACTTGAAAATTAATGCTCTCATATACTACAAGCGACAATATACGCATTTGAATGTTTTCATGTAAAAAAGATGGTATCTTCAACGTCAGTTTTTTGGCGTAGGTTAAAGACGCATAATACGTTTATCATGTTTACATGCATAACTTATGCCTCTCAATCTCTCTCTCTCTCTACGGCAATTTTTTTTATCCTGATGAGCTGGATTTTATTTCTGCACATCCGTGATACATTCACAGCTGGTTATACTTATCATATCATAAAATTAGTTATGCACGGGAGACACTGTTAAGAACATGACTGTTTGAAATAAATTTCACCTTCTTTTGTTTTATTCAAAAATGTGTCTATCATGCTGTTTTCTTTATCAAAATACTAGAAAAAACTTTGATACGGGGATCATTAAGTCCTAAAGGCGGTCAAATGCAATTTCAGTCGACACAAGATATGTTCGTTTACTCCTTGTTTGTTTCAACAAAAGAGCAAAAAGGGTTGTTACGCATGTATTGCCTTATTTACTCAGACAGTACGCTAGGGGAACTGAATGATAGACCCTTACTAAGTGCAGAGGCACATTTAGAGATGAACATACGAACATAATTACATTTAGTCCTGTAGATGTTTTTCAGACCCGGAAAAGTTGATAAGTACAAGGTTTTTTTGTTGATTTGTGTTCTAGATGGGTATTGAAGTAAATTCAGCTTGGTTGCCAGCTTGGCAACCTTAATAGCCATATTAGCATAATCATCTAATTAGCATATGTGCAATATGTATAATGTTGCTAATCTCAATCCAGGAAGCCTGAAAACATGGATAATACGACTTTTCAAGAGTTTTCTATGACAAGGAATTCATTTATGACACCAATTTTTATTTTTAAGTAATACAATCGTCTTAAATATCATAATTAGCATAATATGTACAATATATGGACTTCATTGTCATTGTTTATCTATAAAGCCTAAAAATGGTGCAATGCAACATTGTAAATCGCTGTTGAAAGATTAATCATTAATTCATGAGAAGATATTCCATGTATATGTAGTATAATTAGCCTAATTAGCATAATAATGTAATTAGCATATATGTGCAATTTGTAATAATGTTGCTCATCTCAATCCAGGCAGCCTGAAAACATGGATAATACGACTTTTCAAGGGATTTCTATGACGAGGAATTCATTTATGACACCATTTTTTTATTCCAAGTTATGCAATTGTCTTAAATAGCACAATGAGCATTAATGAGCTAAACCATGTGTACAATATATGGACGTCATTGTCATTGTTTATCTATAAAGCCTAAAAATGGTGCAATGCAACATTGTAAATCATTTTTGAAAGACTAATTATTAATTCAAGAAAAGATATTCCATGTAGATGTAGTATAATTAGCCTAATTAGCATTATGTGCAATATGTAATAATGTTGCTAATCTTAATCCATCGGAAGCCTGAAAACATGGATAATATGACTTTTCCAGGAATTCTGCCACAAGCTTGAACAACGTCGGGCTTGTACTCCTAATGGTTCTGGCTTTGGTAAACATAGACAGATCATAGTTCGCACAGTTGTATTCGACATTCCTGGCCTATGTACGTACCTGTCTCTACACATCATCAATTCCATCATTATCATCTGCTTTAAACATCTTCAGTGTTTCCGACAGTCTCTCTAAATCCAATGACTGAAGCCCAACCATCAATGCGTATGATGACCCCGTCATTTCCTAGACATTTCATGAGGTTCGACAACATTGCCTTAAGACCAACATAACCACCACATTGGACATACAATTTGTGAAGCTAAATAGAGTCCCAAATAATTGATATTCTACATATATTATGCTAATTAGGCTTATTAGTACAATAATTAAATATTAAGCCAATTGTATTACTTAAAAATAAAAACTGGTGTCACAACTGAATCCCTCGTCATGGAAAACCCTGAAAAAGTCATATTATCCATGTTTTCAGTCTTCCTGGATTAAGATTAGCAACATTATTACATATGGCACATACAGTGTATATGCTAATTAGGCTAATTATACGACATCTACATGGAATATCTTCGAATGAATTAATGTGTAGTCTTTCAAAAGTGATTTACAATGTTGCATTGCACCATTTTTAGGCTTTATAGATAAACAGTGACAATGAAGTCCATATATTGCACACGTGCTAATTAGCTCATTATGCTCATTGTGCTATTTAAGACAATTGAATTACTTGGAATCAAAAACTGGCGTCATAAATGAATCCCTCGTCATGGAAAACCCTTGGAAAATCGTATTATCCATGTTTTCAGGCTGCCTGGATTCAGGGGCGTCGCTAGACCTTTTTCAGTGGGGGGGGGGTGTAGAGGTCAACAATTACCGACAAAACTAGCCACCAATTACCGACAAAATAAAATGTCCAATATCTACAAATTCAACCCTATAAACCTGGGGCCGAAGGATAAATTGTTTTTCCTATAGACTATCTACAGTACTTGCATATGCGCAAAATGGTCATTTTCCTCAGCATAGTCAGCATCATAGCTATATATTTTAATGCAGGCGCGGAGCTAGGATCTTTTTTTAGGGAGGGGCGGTAGTGAGCAAGATAATCACTTAAAAGCGCGCTCATTAGGGGGACGTGAGTGATGGGCCTCCCGCGCGAAGCGCGGAAGCTTAGACGTTTCCTTAAATTATTAGGAAAAGAAGACGATTTGCTGTACCGTTCTCGACTGTTTATCCTTGTCTGAATTCAGTTTCTCCCCCTCCCGCGCGAAGCGCGGAAGCTTTGACGTTTCATTAAATTATGAGAAAAAGCAGACGATTCGGTGTACTGTTTTCGACTTTAAATAAGCTCTATTAATTTTGTCTGAATTCAGTTTCCCCCTCTCGCGCCAAGCGCGGAAGCTTTGACGATTCCTTACATTATTAGAGAAAGACGATTCCAGACGATTCGTTGTACCGTTTTCGACTCGTCTAACTGAAGTTTGTCCTTCCACGCGAAGCGCGAAATTTTGGGCGTTTTATCAAGAAATGAAGACGATTCGTCGTACCGTTGTTGACTCTTAAACCTTGTTTGAATTTATTTTCCCCGAAAATGTTAAACCTCTAATTTCTTTAGCTGATATTATTGGAAAGGGAAACTTCGAGAAGATAAGAAGTCACAGTTCGTAGGGGAAAAAAACTTGTCGGCCGACCGACAATATACATCTCACCGACTTCAAACTTCTGCATATAGTACACGAGGATCGAGCAAGAATGCCGACACAGCTGACCCGACACAGCAACATATTTACCCGTGTCTTTCTTGCTCCCTCGACGAGACGACTCCACCCAACAACCTCCTCCTCTCTCATACTCTTACCTCCCCTTTCTCTCCTCTCTTTCATCCCCTGTTTCTTTTGTTTCCCTTTCACTCTTTTTTCTTCTTTTATCCTTTTCTTTCTTGTCTTTCTTTTCCCTTCTTTCCTCTCCTCCCTCTTTTCTCTTTCTTTCTTCTCTTTTCTTTCCTTTCTTTTCCTTTCTTTCCTTTCTTTTCCTTTCTTTCTTTTCTTTTCCTTTTCTTTTTCTTTTTTCTTTTCTTTCCCTTTCCCTCTCTTTTTTCCCTCTCTTTTTTCCCTCTCTTTTTTTCCCTCTCTTTTTTTCCCTCCCCCTTTTCTCTCTTTCCCGACGGCAGCGCAATTTTACCGACAATATCCTGACAGGTGGGGGGGTGTCGCACCCCCCCACACCCCCCCCTTTGGCGACGCCCCTGCCTGGATTGAGATTAGCAACATTATTACATATTGCACATATATGCTAATTCGATTATTATGCTAATTAGGCTAATTATACTACATATACATGGAATATCTTCTCATGAATTAATGATTAATCTTTCAAAAGTGATTTACAATGTTGCATTGCACCATTTTTAGGTTTTATAGATAAACAATGACAATGAAGTCCATATATTGTACATATTATGCTAATTATGCTATTTAAGACAATTGTATTACTTAAAAATAAAAATTGGTGTCATAAATGATTTCCTTGTGATATAAAACCCTTGAAAAGTCGTATTAACCATGTTTTCAGGCTTCCTGGATTGAGATTAGCAACATTATCACAAATTGCACATATGCTAATTAGATGATTATGCTAATATGGCTATTAAAAAAGTTGCCCAAGGTTGCCAAGCTGGCAACCAAGCTGAATTTACTTCAATACCCATCTAGAACACAAATCAACAAAAAAACCTTGTACTTATCAACTTTTCCAGGTCATGTACATGGTATGTGGTACCGTCTACTGGACTAATTCACGATCACGGCTAAGGGCTTTATTTTAGGGTGATTAATATATAGAGGAGGTAAAGGGAAAGGTAGATGGATGGAATTATATCCCACATTCTGTGAATCTAGCAATGTGATTGGTCAAAGTGAGGTCACGTGAAGATATTGAGATCCCCTATCTATATGCGGTGCACCGGAGGAGGTGAGAAATAGTCCTTTGGGAACCCATTTTTTGTCAAGGCTTGAAAGAATATTTTTTCGCATAGACACGATTGACGCACTAAATAACTGTCTTGGGCAAAGGTTTTCTGAAGTATAAAATATCTGTGGTTAGACGTTTAAATCTGTAGATCAGACCTTATACTAAAGCGGTTTCTAAATCACGCAGTTTGCTTCTAATTTACTCAGAACATTTATTGTGCGCGTAAAATGTAGGTTACGATCCTTTTGAATATTAAAATTGTTGTCGCCATGGGATACAAGATATAAATAACATGCTTTACTCGATCTCAATGACTTTGGGAGCTCCAGATCTGCCCGTGTCATCTCACCTGAGCGGACCTAGTTAACAATATATGACCATTATGTGGTTATAATATAACGAGATAAAAACCTTCAGATATCCAGGTAAAAAGAGATGTATTGTTTGGAAAATGAAGGAACAAAATTTGAAAACAGTCACAAGATTTTTGAGTGGAAGGCGGAGAGGATGCATTGTTGAGAATGAACTCTTCTGTCATCTCTAGATGTTGATTATGCACGCATTGACAGAAAGTCAGACATTTTTTATTGGAAGAACCGTCGAGTCACACTGCCAATCAATATGGAATGGTCGTACCCTTTCTACTAAACTTTAAATGTAAAATCAAACTGAGGGGCAATCAGTAAGATACGACCGCTCATCATAGCAAATCATCAATATGACATCGCCTTGTGGTTATCATGAATTTTTCTCTTTCCTCATAATGAATTTGCATATCCTTTATTGTTTTTCCAGACCAAGCAATCACAACAAATATTAGGGGGAGGGGTGTTTCACAAAGATCCTAAGTCGAAATTGACTCCAAGTTGGACTTAAATATTATGGAGAGCCATTTGAAGCCTTAAAATAAGATATATTAAAAAGCAAAAAAGCAAGTATTTTAGACTTTTCATAAATTCCACATCAAGAACATGAAATCGCTTTGATAATAGAAAATATGAATGATCTGAATCAACATTTTATGCCTTTTAAAATAATTTTACAATGTTAAAGGTGCTAACGGCTTTCTATAATTGTTAATGGTAGGTCCGACTTAGAGATAAGTTCAACTCAGGATATTTGTGATACACCCCCCTGCTGTCATTTTACCTTTTTGCATTAATGCAAAATGTAATTATGAGAGCGCCGTTTCTAAAAACGGCGCTCTCATAATTATACTATAGCCGACAATATATACCCTTTTAGGTTTCCATATAATTTAAAAAGAAATGTGAGGTAGAGCCTATACAAGCTGTCCAATCGTACCTGATTGTTAAGCCTTCTCTCACCAGGTATGAAACATATGTCATTGAAACATTGCGTAGATACATTAGTTCTCTGAAGGTTTCTGAATAATATTTATTTTACTTCATCTTGAACAGCCTGTACGTACGATCCCTCATACCTCAAATCAGATGCTTCGACAGCTAGATGAATTTGATTTCTATTCGGTGGAGCGTGAACACTGTCTAACAAACCACGGTAGTGAGCCGTACACGGCGTATGGTATTCAGGCCATGTGAACACTATAGAGACAATGTCATTATCAAAACATTTCACACGTCATCAAACAAATTTATACCACGTTCCTCCGTGCCATGATAATAAGACCTGAATATGGCATTGATTCAACAGCGGATGGATGATTGATGGAAGGCGTTTTATTTCTACACGATGAATATATAAATAACATGCCTTTCTAGCGGCAGGTATGTATCATATTTTGGTGTAGGACTTTGTATTGCCATGACCATTGTGCTCTTCTATGGAACAAAGAATATTAGTCATAACAATGACAAATATAAGCTTTAAAATATTTCATGCATTTATTCCACTACATTGTGTTTCATAAAATGTATCGTCAATACTTTAAGTTAAAGGGAAAGTTGAGTTCTGTGGCAGAGGGCGCTACACAAAATATTTTTTTTGTTAGATAATGAAAAAATGAGTGTCAAATTTGAAAGAACATAATATTTAAATGACATTATCATCTTTGTTTGATCAAAATCGGTTCAGAGACGGCTGAAATATAACGATTTATAATACTTGTGTACCACCACAAATATTAGGTATTTTGAAAAATTTGAAAAAAACAAAATAACGCCTTTTACGTCGTATTTCAGCCAATGCCGATGTTGGCTTTTTTGTTGGCATTTTCGTGTTGCTTATATTACGCACAACCAGCCGACCAATATATTGTTATTTTTAATTAAACAATTAATTAACGGCCACCATGTTTTTTTTAAAGTGGAGCTGAATTAGTATGCTCATATTGGCTAAATTTCACACATTTTGGGGTCTAAAATTACCTTCATAGAAATTTTAGGTTCTAAAAGGGCACTAGAAATGTCATAGATAAGAATAAGAGCAATAACTATGCACTTTGAAGGCATTTGCGGTCTGAAAACAGAACTCAACTATCCCTTTAATGTTCAAAACCTATATTTAACGAAGGCTTTTGCATATATTCCAACTACATCTGTTTGTGAAAATATCTAATATTGTGTTTCAAATCCTTCTTTCAACAGGCATGTCAGCGTTGGCACATCTTTGTATCACAGAACTAATTTGTATCCTACATCCTTTTTGTTTAATGTATATCTCCTGTGTATAGGTGCGCGTGAATGTGTGCGTGTTTGTGTGATGGGTGCGTGAGCGTGTGTGTGTGCGTGTGTGTGCGTGTGTATGGAGCGGCTTTTTCGTTTTCGAACCTTGTTTCATTTACTAATTAATATATCTATTTCTGACATTTATACAGCGTAGAAAATGTTAACCAATAGTGATGGTCTTCCATGAGGTAGTGTTTGGTAACAACAAAGTACAATAACATTCATGAATATAAACATTTATCAGAACAACATCAGAAGAAAATAAGCATATGCAAGTATCTATGCTAATTCTTTGAAGATAGAATCATAAATGTTTTGGTTTTTTAATCACCAAAATTTCTATCAACTTTTCTCATTAAGAGCATCCATGATTACTGGTATTGAATATAAAATAAAATAATTTTCCTAAATAAATTGTTACGTCATTGCAAACGTATCATAATACTAAATTTGTTGGTTGTCAAACCTAAATCATAACCAGAATATTTCGTATACAATGGATAGGAGTATAGGATTTTATCATTATTCTATTCTGCCGCGTGTTACTCATCTCGCACTCCATATAGAGACATCGTCTGAATTTTTAATTAGACATAACATTTCAATGGATAGCTGTCTCAATCATAATAATTCTTGATCGGAAAATAGAATTAAAAAGCACTGATGTCCCTTAACAATACTATAGAGCAGATCTTGAATCTGGCAAAGTAAATTATGAACAGGGGGTTTAATGCTTATGAGCGAGCAGCATCGTCATCTTGCATAAAGGAATATACAAAAAAAATACATAGTCAAGCAATATGAAATATATAATTGATATTAAAGTGTAATCATAAAAATAACACAATTACGTTTGTATTTAACATTTCCATATGAATATTAATCATTCCGCATACATGACATATATATTGATAGTATATTAACATTTCCAAAGACAAAAAGCAACAACATTATAAGAATAGATAGAGAATATGAAGTTAGAAAGTAAATGACTTACCCTCGTATGAAAGCAATAGTAATATTGCAATTTTTAAGATAAGCGTATCCATGGTGAACTGTTGGTATAGGTATAAGTCAACCGGTTGGTGCTTAGATTTGGTGTCTTAAAATGGAAGGTCCCCTGTTTCAGTTCTGAACTGGTTTCAATGGAATAATCCAAGATAAACCATTCGGGTGAAGTCAGGAACTTTAATGCAAGCTAGTTGGTCCATGTAGAGGCATTATATCCAATGTCCTCTCGATCGTCGTATGGTGCAAAAGCCGAGATGTCACGCGCGCGCACTAAATAAATACAACACGACAGAGAGCCCACCAACCGATGGCGTTGGTACGTGACGTGTCTATCCGTGCACGAAAATTGAGGAAGCAGAAAATGATGGGTTTAAGATAATAATCTAAGTATAAAACCAAATTGTTTAGACTTTTTGGTACTATTGTATGTGATTATTGTTTAAGTCATTGTGATCCATTTTGACCAACAAAGTTGTACATCGAAGCAGAGAAGGGGTAGAGAAAGATTTTTTAACGAGAGAAGAGAGGTGGAGAGAGAGAGAGAGACAGAGAGACAGAGAAGGGTAGAGAAAGGTTTTTTGAAGAGAGAAGAGAGGGGTAGAAAGAGGGAGAGAGAGAGAGAGGGGGGGTTGAGAAGAGATGGTATGGAGTAGGGCCTATTCAAGCTGTTCAATCGGACCTGGTTTTTAAACTAATCCTTTTTTTCACCAGGTATGTGACATTTTTTGCGTAGATACACTACTCCTCTGACTGTTTCTTGATGATATCAATTTTAATTCATATTGATTTCACCAGCCTTCGTCTCATCACTTGTAACATCTCTAATCAAATGCTCCCACAGTTAGATAAATTTGAATAAGTTTAGTAGTAGTTATTGTAGTAGTAGTAATAGTAGTAGAAGTAGTAGTGGTAGTAGTAGTAGTTATTGTAGTAGAAGTAGTAGTAGTAATAGTAGTAGTAGGTAGTAGTAGTAGTAGTAGTAGTAGTAGTAGTAGTAGTAGAAGTAGTAGTAGTAATAGTAGTAGTAGTAGTAGTAGTAGTAGTAGTAGTAGTAGTAGTAGTAGAAGTAGTAATAGTAATAGTAGAAGTAGTTGTAGTAGTAATAGTAGTAATAGGGGTAGTAGTAGTAGTAGTATTAGAAATAGTTGTAGTAGTAGCAGTGATAGCAATTGTGTAGTAAATAGTATGTAAGTTGTTGATTCGATTCGATTTTAACACAGTATATTTGTGAGTGAAAGTCATCGAAAATAGTTATAAATGATGGTATTAAACAATTATTCCCTAGATTATTTATATTCATATACATCATTAGGGGTCATAATATAGCTTTAGTTGTGTTAGTTGTGTAAAATATAGGTCTCTTAACACTCTTCTGTTTCTTAGCTATAAATTAATCATTTACAATCAATTGTGTGTGTCAAATGTTTTGGTTGACAGATCAGCCTATTATCGGTAATGGATATCATGAATAGAATATGTACGATAAAATAAGAGCATGGTTAATGAAAATAGAGCGATGCGGGAACCAGAGGCCATTTCTTAATTATTATAATTATTACTAAATTATTATAACCCGTTCGTCCGTTTTGAATGTTATCAAGTCACGATATAGATCGGTTTCGTAGCATTGAAAAAATGAAACCTAAGCTGTTTCTCTTTACTATTTGATAAAAAAAGAAGTTATATAACTTCAACAGGCAGGACTGTATAAATGTATTAATTGTTTTCAAAGCATATAGTATATCATATAGCAACAAAATCTTAGCATATGGGGGAAATGCACAATGTGGGCGTATCAAAAAGGTAGGAGCTGATATAGGTTGGAGTTGATTTGATATTAATTCAAATTAAGTGAAAAGCTTTTGTAAATATTGATTTTGGGTTACAAGTTCTTTTCTTAAAGTTTTATTTTTAAAAAGACCCATGTTTTACTATAAACATGATAAAGTTATTAGTGTTAGCAACTTTTACTCTACTCTACAAAACAGTTATCGACTCACTCTAAGAACCGTGAACAAACGGAATACAGAAATGTTCGAAGTTCAAATATTCTTTTATTTGAATATGTTCTGAAAAATACAAAAATACATTCAAATAAGGAAAAAAGAATGAAAAGCAATTTTCAGACCATTACTATTGAAAAGAAAATATCATCCATTTAAACGCGTTCAAAATGCCATTGTAGCATGGCACACCATCATTCCTATACTAACTGTCTTTCTCAGTCGTGACATATAGGTTAATGATTGTTATGGTTGACACAGTAGATGATACTAAAAGGTTGATTGTGACAAAGCAAGTGATATTCTTTCACACCTGCATGAATACATAAATACTCATTAGCGGCGGACCTTGAAGTTGAACGGGTCACGTTACCACCATTGTGTACAGACACAAACAAACAGGCCCGAATTCACAAAGGAGGATTGTGTACAAACCTAGGTTTTCGTGCGTCGTATGACGCGTTTCGACGCGTTTTTAAAAATATGTTATATCCTTTTTGCTCTTTTTCAACTTTCCTTTATTTATCCAACTTTACCCGTGTACACACATAAAATGGTATAGATATGATGTTATTATTTATCTTTTAACAGAGTATGAAGGACATAAAAACAGTAAATCTTCATCAACGAAATAGAGTGAATAAGGAGAGGAAGAAATTCACGGTGAACATAAACATACTATTTTTCATTTTGTGCAAGGCTTGACAAGATAAAGATAGTAATAACACAGGAGAGAGAGAATGCGAGAGCGAGAGAGAGAGGGAGAGACGGCGGAGTACACCAAAGGGTGTATCAACATATATGAAGAAATATAACTACATTTAAAAAGATACATAATATATATACATGTACATTTAAACATGATTTATATATGAATTCGAGTGACATAATTTGGTATAATAGTATTCACTTTAAGCTTATAAGTTGATGTGTATTATTTAAAGATATCAAACGAGATATAATTTCTCATTTTACTTACGTTTATTCTATTAAAGCACATCGGCAGAGTATATGTTATATCTCTTCAAACTTATTTCGTAAAATAAAATAGAATATTTAACAGATTATTTTAGAGGAAACAGAATAACACATGCCCTCTGTCTCTAAATATATATGGAATAAAAGGTTTTCTCTAAAATATTATACAGGGTTTTCTTAAATCTTCTAAAAATACACTCTCATGTTTATTAATGGAGCAAACATCCCCTAAAACCTTAGCTCATCAACATTCATCAAACTTGATCTGAATCGTACACGTCTTCATAAAACTAGGGAAACTAGTGTTTACTCCAGGCGCGGATCTACGGGGGGGGGGGGGTTTTAGGGGGTTTAAACCCCCCCCCCCCCCCCCCCCTTGGGCGGCCCAGAAAAAAAGAAAGAAAAAAGAACGCACGCTGGAGAGAAACCCTTTCAAGTGCAAATATTGTGAGAAGATATTCAACTCATCTGGTAACTTAACCAAACACATGATAACTCTGGATATAACTGTGTATTAAACTGTTACTTGATTTAAAAAGACGTTATCATGCACTGCTTTTTATGGTCTCCATTGTGTTAATAGATGCCAGGAAAACATCACTTACGGGGTTCAAATAAACACCCCCAAAAAAAATCGGCTCGCCGCTTCGCGGCTCGTGGACGATGCTCCGCATCGTCATTATTTTGGTCAAACCCCCCCTTAGCAAAAAGCTAGATCCGCCCCTGTACTCCAAAACAGAAAGTGCAACAATCATACTTGAACCCTTTGAATCACATATGATTATGAACCTTATATCATATCAGAAAAATAGAAAGAATACAACTTGACGTTTCTAACCAATCAATTAACACGAAGCATTTGGGACGGGTATAGATAGTAAAAGTAATTACATCATTAAAATATTCAAAGAGACACTACAAAGAATTAACAATTCACTCTCATTTCTCTGAAGAACAACTAGACATCTCATCTTAATTAATAAACATTTATTGTTTTAGCTCTTACAAGTTCGTTATCTAATGACTCCGAAAGATATATTTATACCTTTATTTCTTTGTCATTTTAGCGAGGGGTGGAGTATATATAAGCGAAACATACCCTTTGCACCATAAGTTATCGAGCATGAAACGATATTTTTAACCAATTTAAGAATTAAGACTAATATCCAGAGAAAGTAATACATGTACATATATTTTATTATCAGGTACCAAACGTCAGTCTTACTTCCCACAATGTTTAGCCCTCAAATTATTAATAAATTCTGTGTGGGGAATAAATAATGCGTACAATTTGTTGGCGAAGTATAATTCCGTCTGCCAACACGTCTACTGTTCAACCATAAATCCTTAACAAGGTGCCATATTTGGAGCTCACTTGAGAATTCAGAATGTAAGGTCAGACCGTCGGATAACGGACGACCGACTGACTACGACTGAATTTTGAACAAAATTTATGAGGACTGGATATGGGACTTCAAAATAATTCCTAGTCGAGGCTAACGGGCTTTAACATGCACAATAACCAAGTTCATGCCCATGAACCAAAACGTGTTAAGACTTACTGTACCTGTACATACAACGTGCTCTAAAAAAACTGACATAACCACGACTCTTTCTGACAAAATACCTTTTTTTTTTAGCTTTACCTTTCTTGCAATAATAATATGTTTTTTTTCGTTCTGTGACTTGTAGGAAATAACCTGCTTTTCTATTGCTAATATACATTGTTCCATTTATTTTTATTATTTCTATGCTATTCATTTATTGATGTTAATTCGAACAAAATACGGAGGGATATATAAGTTTAATGAAAGTACAAATACATGTTAATATTCTGTTAGATAAGCATCACATCTTTATTAATATATGATGTCATTTTTTCAGATAAATTGACCAATAGCAAAATGAAGCTTGATAAGGAAGACTTGACGAATTATGAACACTACGAAATACCTTTATCAAACATAAAATAAACAAGATTGGAGAAGGGCGGAGAGCGAATGTAGGACAAGAGAAAGAGAGAGGGAGAGAGAGAGAGAGAGAAAGAGAGAGAGAGAGAGAGGGAAAGAGAGAGAGAGGGGGTGAAAAAGAATTAGCAAAGGCGAAATTGTATTCATTTTGTATAAATTTTAAACTAAATCCCAACAGATTGCAAGATATTTGATTGGGTGATTAATTGCCGATACGACTGTTGAATGACAGGTTACATGAGTCAGTCGGCGTCCGGTCGTTTCTCAAATGCGACTGAGGTTTTACAAAACCAAAACGAAATGCTTACTATTGACATATGCGTGAAATAGAGGGTGAATTGAAGAGAATGCAGGTTGGCGGTCAGTTTCAATGTACTATTAATACTGATTCATCAGGTGATACTAACAAACAATTATTCGAAATAACCTTCTCTATATACATGTATATCGAAGACTGTTGTTTTCTTTCAAGAATGATCACGAAACTTCATGACAACAAACCCTGATGATAACGACGATCCTAACAAGTTCTAAGATGACATCTCACTATGAACATGACGGACAAAGAGGGCAACATATGCAGTTCCTCATTCTACCCTCAACAGTTGCTGTGGTAGACAAAGGAACATCCCTTCACTGCTATTATTTAAAAATGTGTAGAACAGGTGAATATGCATGTGACACCTGTTTAATAGTAGTGAAGGGATGTTCCTTTGAGTACCACAGCAATTGTTAAGGGTAGAATGAGGAACTGTATATTTTGTCCTCTTTCTTTGTCCGTCATATTCATAGTGTCTGTCATCACTTAAGATATCTTAAACACCAGAAGCATGATCGTACCGATCGTACCGAGGACGTAGAAGATAGCGAAGACTCGATCGACGACCAACGCGATCTGTTTCCACTCATTCTTGATGTCCTCATACTCATCGCTCTCTTCAAAATGAGCGCGGATGTATTGCATATGTTCGTTCATTCGTCGTAATAGAAGGAGCTGATCTCTGTTGTTATCCCCTGTCCCTCCGTCTCTCCTCTGACCACCATCTTTGGTAGAGGAGTCGTTTGGTGCAGTCACTTTCCCATTCTCGGACTTGTATGTATCCCAATCCTCTGTAAGTAATGATAAGGGAAATCCAAGAAAAAAAGGATGTAGTAAAATAGTGTTCGTGGAGAATGCGGTAGATAAAATTGAGTGCCATATTTCTAGACATTTTCAAAATAGTATTACTATTTAATAGTCGGGCCACTATCGAGATGGGGTCATGAACACTCCACAACCTTGGCGCAACTCACTGTATGTATACTTGCAGTTTACCAAGGAGTTTTAAGAGCTGGAGTCCCAACTGGCAACAAATTATTCCGAGTCCAAGCAGCTGCCGTTTTCTAATGCTCCATAATAGAATCTACAGGTGTGCTTTTGCCTTTGATGTCCGAAGCCGCCAAGATAATTGGTAAGCTTCAAATGTGAACTAACAAGGTGAAAATCGAACAGATGATAAAATATGAATACAAAAGCTTTATCGTGTCAAAAAATGTGCATACAGTGCGTCCCAGAAAAAACGAAACCGAGAATTATCGATATTTTATCATTACTTAATCACAATTATAGTTAACAAATGACACATATTTGGAAAGCTTAGATCCTCCTCTTTCATTTGATGCAACTCATAATTATGATTCATATGCACACAGAAGACGAAAGACCTGATGCATGGCTGATCTTTAACTAAACGGAGCTAAGTCTTTTGTCAACTCTGTTTGTTGCTACGGCAGGTAGCCAGTGAAAACGAGCTCGTCGATCAAATTATGGAAATTTCAAGCATCACTTTAAACAAACAGAACTTTGTTATTTCTCGCTCATTTTTCCTGATTGAGGTGTCATATGAAAAAGCATAAACTTTCTAGAAATGTGATTTTCCCCTTGAAATTCAGATACCGCCCGCCAAATGACTTTTTGGTTTCCTCTCTTCAAACTGCTTTTAATCACTCATGCGTGTGATATGAATCGTATGAGTTGCATCAAATGAAAGAGGAGGATCGAAGCTTTCTAAATATGTGTCATTTGTTAATTATAATTGTGATTAAGTTATGTTAAAACATCGATAATTCCCGGTTTCGTTTTTTCTGGGACGCACTGTACATTGTATAATAGCAGTTTTAATTTGTGAAAAATAGTAAAATATTACAATCCTAAAACCTGCAATTTGACACTTTTCTGATTACTTCCGGCTCACGAAAATATAAAGTGAATTTGTTCTTGTACAGTTCTTTATGATTTTATATGTCAGATTAGTGTCCACACATGCCCAGTCGAGTAATTTTGATTAATATTTCAGGAAATTTTGCTCTATTTCTTTTCGTCTGCCTCATGGTAAGGTAAACACTGTGTACTGCTCGTATTTTCAGACGAGCGGTAGCGAAAAGAAATTATCTTTACAAAAGCATATTTCCCTTAGTAAGTGGCCCGTTAGTTTGCAGCTAGGCAGGAATATTTTGTCTACGTATCTGCAAGAAAGATCCAATTCAGCACATGCCTGGCATATTTTCTCCTGGCGGCATCGAAGATGGTACAAAGGGAATGAGCTAGATATGACTTCATCTCTTAAAACTCCTTGGTTTTACATTGCGCGTCGAAACCCACACGTGTCACTCTGACGCAGTTCTTCGTCAGAAAATGACGCTGCGAGTGAAAAGGAAAAAATACCAAAATGTAAATACATGATTAATCGAGCAAGCAATGCGCTGAATTACTGTTCAATGCACTTATTGCTGCCACAGGCTTAGGGATCACTTAACGCCTCGTGTGATAAATGACACGACGTGTTATAAAACTTAAGCCTGTTAGGCCATTACCAAAAATATACATGTTTAGTGTCCCCGCCCGCTTCCTTTACGGGGGCCACCTCCTTTTTTAAATTTGTTTTATATATACATTTTTTTTTTAACTTTAAAAATTAAAAGAAAAACAAACATGAAAAACACTGCTAAAATGTTCTATTTCTGATTTTTTTTAAACAATGCAGGCGGCCATCTTGAAAAATAGCCCGATTGTCAGGGAAAATGTACCGAGCGGCCATTTTGAGCCGCCATTTTATAGAAAAAAGGGGCCTTCTCCTTCAAAAAGGCAGGACGCTAAACATGTTTTGTTTTTTTGGCCTTACACATGCGGCGTCTTTTGCATGACGCAGGACGGCGTCAGTGAAAGGGAATGCAAATGAAAAGTGCAAGCATTGTCTTCCCAAGCTCGATAAACGCAAGTAATAACGCGATCGACATGACGCCACGTGCGTAATAGAGATCAGCGTCGCGAGTTTTGCGTTGACTTTTAATCAGCTGAGTGCTGCGTCATATTCAATGCGGAGACAGCTATTGTAGCGCGAGACTTCAATGGCGCCTTTAGACCTACTTCTACGTACTTCTATCAGGGAGATGTCAGGATGGAGCAATAGCATACTTGCAGTCTATTATTAAATTGATATTTACCGACAATCTTCTTCCTGAAACTTTTTCTTGGTGAAAAGGTTTGATTTCCGTTGGCATTATAATCTCTCTTATCTGGAGCAAACTTCATGTTCTTGAAGTGATCAGGTTGAAGTCGTAGATACCACGCTATTTTGCCAAGAATTATCCTTTTAAGCCATCTAGGAGCTGGTCTACAGTATGGACCACGATGATGAAGGTTGATCACTGATACGGTTAGGAGGATGGAGATCGAGACCAGTACCATGGTAGACACGTAGTAATGACCTGTGTTTCACATCAAATCACAATACAGATTACTACTATTGGATTATAAAATGTAATAGTCAATCTGCAATAGAGTTTTCACTTGAATACATTACAAACGGCTGAAGAAAATAAACCCAACCTTGAATGCTTTATAACTCATCGGTTCTTCAATATTATAACACATCAAAATGGAGGATATTACATCTGGACACAAGATTATAAACATTACAATAGTGTAGTTACATTATTTACAATTCAACAAATTTTACAGTTTGAACATTTTTGAAGATGAGACTATTTCTTTGTGACAAGTGAACATATTTTGAAATATTATATACAAAATTCAATTTCATTTATTTCCACAGATTCATGAAAAGCAGTATAAATTACAATCAATTATAAAAACATTACAACAACAAAAGATGAACCTGCAGAGTTGGTGATCAAAAACCACAGAGGTTAATCGGGGAACATCCCCTGTTTAAAATTACAATATCAAAATACAATAGTTTTACAAAAAATAAACAATCCCGAAACCTTTACAATGTTTGAAAACCGGGTACCCAGAAACTTTTTTATAGATTTTTAAAACGTATATCCAGAAACGTACTATGAAATATTAGAAAATGTAACTTACTGTCCGCAACACGAATTTCGTATAACTACAGTATAGTGAAAAGGTGATGAAAAGGTGGTGTTCATACCTATAATGGGTACGACGCTAGATGGCGGCATTGATTGAGCAATGAGAAGTAAGAAGACTGTGAGTGAGAGAAGGACTGTAATACCAAGAGATACCTTCTCTCCTGAATCAACCGGTAGTAGAAAATCAAGAAGAGTGGTTGATGCGATCAGTATACATGGAACGAGAAGGTTGAACACGTAGTACATAGGGCGTCTGTAGGAAGAGGGACAAAACAAATTTGAAAAATAAAAATGTTAAGATTAAGAACTTGACGAACTTGATGTTTTGGGGTAAATTGACGAACAGTTCCATTATCATATTAGGATGAGCTTCAAATTCATGTTGACATAATCCAACTCTATGATTTTGTAATACTTCTCCTATGATTTCTGTCTCTTCCGCAGTTCAGTTTATTAATACTTATCTTGCTGGATCTAAATGTTTTTCAGTCTGCCTCTCGTTGTGTTTGTCACCTCTCGATCTCTCTTTCTGTCTCTATATCTACCTGGATCTCTATCTACCTGAATTATATCTACCTGGTTCTCTCTCTCTCTCTCTCTCTCTTACTCACTCTCTTTCTTTCTCTCGTCATCTCCATCTTATTCTCTTGCGATTTTCCTCTTTCTATCCCTGCAATTTCTCTTCCTCCGTCTTTTTCTCTCTCTCCACTTCCTCTCTCTCTCTCTCTCTCTTTACATCTTTATTCCTCCTTCGATTTTTAGCCTCTCTACCCCTCTTTACATTCCCTCTCTTTCTTTCTTTCTTTCTTTCTTTCTCATTTGATCATTGTTTATCTCTACATATGTCTCGATCGCTCTTCAAAGCTAGCCTATTTCCTAATGGTAGACTGGTGGATATCAATAAGCCAGAATGAATCAGGAGAACTGAGGTATTTGTGTTCAGTTCATCGTTACTGTGCCATGGACCAGCCTTCTGGTAGAGTCGCTGCCAAGCATTATATAGCAGGTTCAAATCCCGAAGGCTTTTTCAGAATGGTTTTTAATTACATGATCGAGCTAGCAATCTCTATTTCATGGGTGCAAGCCAACATTTTGTTTACAAATTGAAATTATTCCCAGGAAGCGTAACATTCAAAGCTAGCCTCCATCCTTAGATTGCCTTCTCACTCCCTTTCTTTCATCCCCCAATTTCAATCCACTCTCTCTCCCTCTCTCCCTCTCTTCCTCTCACCCCTCTCTCCCCTCTCTCTTCTATCTCTCTATCTCCCCCTCTCTCTCTCTCTCTCTCTCTCAATCTACCCCCTCTCTCTCTTTCTCTCTATCTCCCCCTTTCTCTCTCTCTCTCTCTCTCTCTCCCTCGCCCCTCTCTTCTCTCTCTTTCCCTCTCTCTCAATCTACCCCCTCTCTCTCTCTCTCTCTATCTCTCCCCTGTCTCTCTATCTCTCTCTCTCTCTCTCTCTCTCTCTTTCTTACCTCCTTATGTGTATCGTGTAGTTGACGTCATAATGCAAGATGCCAGGCGAGTCTACGTAAGACATTAGATTAGTCTCGTACGTTAGTCCTATCATGTCCCATTCACCGTCACTCCGAAAAACTGTCTCATCACCTGAAAACAGAGTTTATCTTCTTTATTATAATCATCGCCTTCATGATAATCTTTATCACAATCTTTATCATCATCACCACCACCATCACCACTACCATCAACATAACATAAGTATCATCGTTATCATCATCATGATCATCACCACCATCAACATAATTATCATCGTTATCATCATCATCATCATCATCACCACCACCACCATCACCACCACCATCAACATAATTATCATCGTTGTCATCATCATCATTTCCATTATCATTTATCAGCATCATCGATATCATAATTTTCACCGTCATTATATATCGTCCTCGCCATCACCACAATCATCAGCACCATAATGATCATGACGAAACGTCATATTCTCGTAAACAAATGAAGTATGAAAAAAAATATATATACAAAAATAACAAAAGCAAGATACCTGATCCATTAAGCGCCAGCTCGGATCCGTCGCGCTGCCAAGGACCAAACTTGATATGACATTTCTGATAATCGAAAGGGAAGTTGGCAACATCAAGTTGACAGCTCGACTGGATAATAATAGGTGATGCCCAGTTTACGCGACCGTTATGATCTACCATTACGATCTTGTTGAACATGTACGGTTCATATGAGTCAGCAGCACTGCAAATAAGAAGAAAAAAAACATGGTGGTCCATTTTCTCGGCACATTAAAAATGACACTCGTGATACTGACTACATAAATATGATTGATTTGATTTGATTTAATTTGATTAGATTTATTTTTCCGCTCAAATATCCGAAATTAAAATAGCATATACAAATCCGATATATTACGATATATAGGACAAAATAATGAATTATACAAGTACAAATACTGATAAGGATCTACGAAACAAAATAAGTTTACAGAGAACATTTAAGTTTGAGAATAAGACAAAATAGTTAATATTGATTTAACTGAGAAGGAAAAAAAGGAATCTCAGATAAGCTAGGACTGTTAAGCGAGATTCACAGTATAAATAAAAGGTACTATGTCCCATTTGCAGGTCAAAAAATGAAAAGGTTAAATTCCAACGGCATTTGAGAAACAATATTTATTTAGAATTTCCCTGAAAATGAAATGGTTTGAAAATGGCTTTTTGTGGGAAAATAACGACCATTAGTTGTTGTATCGACATAACTGATTGCAATCACGTAAGTAATAGTCTGATTTTCCAGATCAGGCTCATTCCGCATACATCTTCCGTTGCCAGGTCGAACAAGCTCTAGGCTTGTCCGACCTAGCAACCAACAGTATATACTATTGTACATCGAACAAGCCCCGACATAGGCGAATATGTCCCCGCGCGTCCGAAGACTCTCCAAGAGCATACATGTTCAACTCAGAAGACACGCCGAAAATGGTCGATTGTAATTATGTTACAAGTGAATAACATAATGAACGATAAAAACAAATTAAAACAGATGATGAAAAAAGTAGGAAAAAATGCATGTGATAAAAAAAAATTAAAAAAAAGGATTTGAATGCAGGAGTAGGGCCATCTAACAGGTAGTCTATTTCTAGTTCCTTAGAGCGGAAAAAAGAAATTAATTGAGAGGAATCGGAAGGCGTGAGCAAGAAGACCTGGGGGTGTTTCACAAAGATCCGAAGTCGAACTTAACTCTAAGTTGGACTTAAATATTATGGAGAGTCGTTTGTAGCCTTAAAATAAAATACATTCAAAAGTAAAAATTCAAGTATTTTTGACTTTTCATAAAATTCCACATCAAAAACATGAAATTTCCTTGATAATAGAAATATGAACGATTTTAATTAACATTTTATGCCTTTAAAAATAACTTTAGAAGAATATCTTCAAAGATGCTAACGGCTTTCCATAATTTTTAAGTCCAACTTAGAGATAAGTTCAACTTAGAATCTTTGTGAAACACCCCCCCCCCCCCAGATAGAATAAAGAAAGAAAATCAGTGCTTCGTGATACATTTCATTTGCATAATAAAGTTTGTTTGTGCATAATTAATTTGTTTGCGCATAATTAAGTTTTTTACGCAGGCTGACGACTTAGGGTTGCATACCTGGGGCTGAGTGTTAACACAGTGATTGGGGCAGTTGAGTTCATGAGATAAGTCTCGGTGTTATGCCCATTTTTTTTTGCCGATCATGGTATATAATGGAAAGTAATTAATGGAAGAGCGACAATGAATATCATCATCACAACCACCATCCCCATCATCATCATTGCCATAGAATCGCCATCAGTGTCACCATTTTTAATTGTTATATATTAATGTTGTTATTATTGTTATAGTTAGTTTCGTCATTATTATTATTAGTAGTAGTAGTAGTGTTATTATTGCTATTATTATTATCATCATCTTCATCATTATCATCCTCATTATTAAAATCATGTTAACTGTTATTATTATTACTTGTATTACCACTTGTATTATTACTATTAGTATCAGCAGCATCATCATCATCATCATCATCATCATCATCATCATGAAGTCATTCTTACTTGTTATAGATGACGATATCAGGCATCCAGATGAGGTCAGAGGTTATCTTGAAGCTCTTCAGTCCGTTGAATTCGGCTGGATCCCAGCGAAGAAATTCATCGGTCCAAACCTACCATAAAAAATAATTATCGGCACATTTAAAGGATCTATGACATCAGACGATCTCAAATTTAACTATTAACCTGTCCTACAGTAATTTTTCATCGTAAATCTGATGATGAAAACAACTTCCAGTCATTTTCAATCAATCAGCTGCAAAATGAGAAAAACAAATAGGCTTGGGAACACCCACTGAAATTGTTGACAATATGGGTAGCGATTACGTAATCCCTGTGACGTCAGAGGCAGAAAACAAAGCTGGCTTATATCTGAAACCAGTGGCGTAATGAGCAAAAACGTTTGGGGGGGCTGACAAAAAAAAAATCTGAATCACCCCACTCTAACATGCAGGCCCCGCTGAATTACGTTTCTCAAAGTGGGGATCAAGGGGCGAAGCCCCCGAAGCTCAAGGGGTATGGGCATCAGTGGAATTTTTTACCGGGGGGGAGGGGGGGGGCACAAAATGTCATGGGGCGAAATATATGTAAAACGATGAAGTAACAGAACGAGGCTTTAACGGCGAGGGAGCGGAGCGACCAAGCAGGGGGTGGGTCTGGGAGGGGGTCCTGGCCCCCTCCCAGAGTAAGAAACATTTGCAATTTTAGAACCAAATTAGACGCTTTTTCAGGCACTTCCTGGAGTAATATGACGTAAAATTGCTTTCTCCTACCAAGAGTAGGGATCTTTTGCAATTTGAGAACCACATTTGGCGCATTAATGTCCACCGGCACTTCATGGAGAAAAAAGTGGCCCTCTGATTGGTTAGAAGTTAGAGAAAAGTGATCTGTCACGTCGTGAGAAGTTGTGCTTTGATGCCGCACAATGCACAAAATACGGTGGTCGGTACTTCACCAGTAGTACTTGCAAAAATGATCTCGAGTGTATAAACTGTGTCGTTATCAGGCGCGTTGCTAGATTTACCGACAAAACGAGCCACCAATATTATTACCGACAAATATAAAAATGCCAATGTCCAAATGTCTACAAATTTTACCCTTTAAACCCGGGGCCAGGAATTAAGTTATTTTTCAGTTTTCCCCTACCGCGCAAAGCGCGTAAGCTTTTACACTTCATTAAATTATTACAGAAAGAAGACGATCCGTTGTACTGTTCTCAACTCTTTAAGCTTGTTTCGCCCCTCCCGCGCAAAGCGCAGAAGCTATGACGTTTCATTTAATTATTAGAGAAAGAAGACGATTCATTGTACCGGTCCCGACTCTTAATCCTTGTCTGAATTCAGTTCCCCCCCCCTCCCGTGCTAAGCGCGGAAGCTTAGACGTTTAATACATTATTACTCTTAATCCTTGTCTGAATTCATTTTCGCTCATCCCGCGCGAAGCGCTGAAGCTTTCACGTTTCATTAAATTATTAGGGATAGAAGACGAATCGTTTTATTGTGTCTTTGACTTAATTCAGTTCCCCCCCCCCTCCCACGCGAAGCGCGGAAGCTTTGTTGTTTCATTTAATTATTACTCTTAATCCTTGTCTGAAATCATTTTTGTGTTTCATTAATTATTAGAGAAAGATTAAGACGATTCGTTGTTCCGTTCTCTACTCTTAATCTTGTCTGAATTCAATTCCCCCACTGCATGGGCCCCTTAACGGTATATGTGCAGTGTTACATGGTGTAAGTATTGAACGTTCGTTCGCAAATCTGTGCATGCTCAGCCCGAGTGGTGGGTAGCATGTTATCTCCCGACAGTACCGTGCTTTGCACAGTAGCTTCTGGAAAGGAATTAGTGTTACTGTTAGTGGCCACTATAAGTGACTATAAACAACATACATGCTCTTCCTGGCGATTTGGGAATGGGTCAGTTTGCAAGAAATAATGGAGAAACTATAGCATTTTGTTGAAAATCATGTGATATCACGAATATTTATACATTACTTGTGAAAATAAGTCATGGTTCAATTTTATTTGGGGGGGGGCTGGCGCTCCCCAAGCCCCCCACCAGTACGCCAGTGTCTGAAACAAACATGAGCATGCTGCCACTGGTCATGTACTGTCTGCAACTGAGCGCATTTCGCAGGAACATCACATAAATCCGTGGAAACACAGCGTATCGTTTGCATTAAAATATAGGATCCCCCTGCGATCAGATTTTCAAAGAAAATAATGGCAATTATATTAGATATAGGAATCTCAACAAAAATCATTTTTCCTGATTTAGGTTCTAAATAGTGATATAAAATATAACAACTGGAATTTGTGTATTAAGATTTCTAGTCTGAATCGGCTTCATTCGTAAACAATCGCACTACGATTTTGAGCTTTGACCATTCGGAACCTTAATCATTAATATTTCACAAGTTTGGATGTACACATCAAATGCTATTAGAAATTAATAAAAAATCGGATCGTCATCAGATCGTATGGCGTGTAGTGGGCTTTATACACGTGGCAGTATGGGACAAGAAGGTATTTATATGCCGGGTCAGGCACACAAAACATTTTCCATATTTTTCCACGAGAGGAGAAAATTACACTCACAGTTTTTAGGGTGGGGTGGGGGCTTATGAAACTGTAATAACAAGGCTGTAAGTTTTTCTGACGCGTCGATACAAAACGACAGGAATCTGATAACTACAATGATCTTAATATTTTCACCGTATCGTAGGAGTAAAAACTCAAACGAGTGAGAAACATCCTTGGTAATGTACTCTCTAAAGAAAAAAGAATATATCTAGAAATTGTTTTTTTGAAAAATTCCCATCAAAATCTGAGCTGTCGCCTGTCGTAATTATAAATTGTCATTTTTGATACATGCAGTTGATTATTTCTTTTAAAGACTGAACTGTAAATACATACTGAATTGTGACATAAGAATCTTTTCATAAGTGAAGTACGATACAATGCATGTGACTGCTTTAAAATGCGGGCATACTACTGACTCCAACGTAATGAATGTTAGTACTATTATCGGGCAGTCATATGTTTATAGGTGAGATGCAGGTGTTCTAATTAAGTGCTTTTATTAAAGGTAGAGAAATTAGAAAAAAAACACGTCGACGCGATGACCTATTTTCAGATGTCAAATAATTGAAAACTTTTTGCAAACATTTGAATATACGAACTCAACTTTGATCTTTAGAGGGATTTGCTTGTTGTGCCGATGTAGCTGGGAATGATGGTGCTGGTTAATTAAAGTTCTAAATGTGTTTTTATTAGAAAAAACAGGTCGACACAATGACCTATCTAGTCATATGTCGTCAAATAAATGAAAACTTCTTGCAAACATTTGAATATACGAACTCAGCTTTGCTTTGATCTAGTTTAGAGGGATTTGCTTGTTGTGCCGATGTAGCTGGGAAGGATGGTGCTGGTTAATTAAAGTTCTAAATATGTTTTTATTGTTTTCTAGATGTCTTCAAATTTACGACTAAAAGGAGAATAGCTGTACTGTTTTTTAATTTCGTTTTACATGTAAGTTCACTTTTTATTTCATTTTCTGGACCCCAAGGAAGAACAGTTTTATCATGCTAAAATTCTGAGTGGGCTTTTCAGTTATTCACTTAATTGTCGAATTTGTAAGTACTCTTCTATCTTGTATGTATTGTTGTTTAACAATGTGATTCTTTCAGGTATGGATTCTTTATAAGTGAAATTTTTAAAAAATTGATATAATAATATCGATAGAAAGTATGTTTCTTAAGATCAATGGACAGATCAACCATGTCAACCACAAACGGGTAATTGTCCGACGTAACTTTTTGCCTAATTTTACTAAAATTGACATATATTTTCATTAACTATGTCGATGATGGGAGCTTAGTTATATTTCTTAAAGGATTATGTAAAACATATTTGCAACAGTTGAATTAAGGATGCATGTATATATATATATAAACATGTTCTATAAAAATATTATTTTTTAGTACAAAGCAAATGGGAGAGGTCCTCGAAAGGTACAACAAAGAGTTGTTGATCTTCGTTTGATCACTTACAACTTTACGAATTTATAACTTTCTTATTTCTATCGGATTTTCCTCAAAGTTTAATTGATCTGTGTCTCTAGTCTCTTTTTTCCCTTCTATCAAAACCAGCATATAGTGGACTTTCCCTTTAACGAGGAGTAGCCGAGTTGAAAGACTATGATGCAAACACATGTATTGACTGCTAATTTATTTGTCAGGTATGGAGAATTTTGACCTCAAAAGCGGAAATTTCGATATTTTATGTTCCTTGACTTTGTCTCGGGGGATTAGACAGAATTGAAATAATAATAATTTTTTAAAGTCCACTCCAAATTTTATTAAGTTAAACTTAAAATAGAAATTCTTTTTGCCCAATTGATCGTGAGCCCGGCAGCCACTGAGCAGCGCCAGATCGACGTTGCTCTATCCCTATTGTTGAATTGAACGCCAAACGATGTAGCACCGGCCAACTCCCGTCTTTTAACGTCTTTTGGTATGACGCGGCCGGGGTTCGAACCCACGACCTCCCGGTTGTGAGGCGGACGCTCTACTGACTGATCCAACACATCTTATTGCAGTAGTTTCATTCATTTCGCCACGAAGTATAATTTTGATACTCACATATGTTAGCCACACATTAGTCTTCAGCTGCTGTAACCTTTCATCCTGGATAATATTAAAAGATATCAATAATAATGAAATGATGATTGGGTTTCATTAGCAAAGGGTATAGTCACAGCTCTTCTTGCAGGCCGTGCAATTGACATTACCCCGTCAATTGCCAGGTCCCCATTTGACACCTGGGTGGAGAGTGGCCAATATGGATTAATGCCTTGACAGAGTACAGTACTGCCGGGTTGGGATTCGAACCCTCAACCCTTGGGTCACTATACCACGACATCTCTATATCAAACTCTGTATTAAAGCCTCAATTTGAGTCTCATTACACGTACTTGAACATGATGGCCCGAATTCACAAAGCAAGGTTTGAGCTCAGACCAAGGTTTGAGCTCAAACCTCCTTTTGTTTCGCCAAACCTCCTTTTGTTCTTTACAAACCAGGTTTGTAAAAAAAACGCGTAAAACGCGTCATATGACGTACGAAAACCAAGGTTTGTCGACAAACCTCCTTTGTGAATTCGGGCCGATGTATCGAGTCAATGGATATACATTGCTTTCCTTTGGTACATAAAGTATTGAATATTGAGGATATGTGGGGAGATGTTGTGGTATAGCGGTTCATTCACTTGATTCTCAATCCAAGAGTTGAGGGTTCGGATCCCAACCCGGCACAACCGTCCCTTTGCAAGGCCTTAATCCACGTTTGCCACTCTCCGCCCACGACTGGACAGGTGTAAAATGTTGTAAATGGGTATCTGGCAATCGCGGGGGTAATAATAAATGCAGCGCCCGGAGGAAGAGCAGTATTAATACTGACGTGGTAACTCTCAGAAAGTGAGACTAAATTATTTTATTAGTAGTAGTATTATGTCATAAATTCTACACCTGGGACCCGTTTCACAAAGGCTTTTTTTCATTAACAAATGACAAAAATCAGTGACAAATCTGCTGATAACATATCAGAAGCAGGGATTTCACTAGCTTATAACAAAAACTGTCATTTGTCATTGATGACAAGTTTTGTGAAACAGGGCCCAGGTGCTATAACGGCTTGCAATGCCCTTTATCGGGACCACGGAAACAATTGCTACGAAGTGAATATAATTATACATTTATAATCTTTCTTTATAACAGTTAGTATATATAACAAATGAAAAACCGCTTTCGTGATTTTTACAAAAAAAACGTGTAAGTCATATTCAACGAATTGCTGATAGCCCATTTGGGAAATTGAATGATCCACCGAACCGCGGATTGTATGCCAATGAGCGAAATGAAATTGATTCTCTTTCCAGTCTCTGAAATGGTACTTTCCTTGCATACCAATAAGCTGGTAACATGGTCATACTCCAAGTTATGTAAATCAAGAAATATTCATGCTATGCTCAACACATTTTCGTCGCGGATAAACGAATGTTGTATCGAAGCAAACATACCTTAAAGGTAAAGACCAGTATTGGCAACGCCCCAATTTCAAAAAATGAAATGGAAGCTCTCATTACCAATCATGTGAAAGAATATGTTTTGACTAATACATGATGATAAAAAATTTACCGGGGAACCGCCTACTAATTCATATATTTGGTAAATTTATTTCTCTCATGGTCTGGTGAGAGAGATAGGGTAGTCCCATATACATCTTTCTGTGTATAGTGCTTGTAACTTTACGAAGAATGAGCCAAATTTCTTATCATTTTGATGATTCCAGAACCTTGCAGATGCTAGATGCTAGAT